>SDVV010003496.1:0-21291 GCA_016164225.1 Gammarus roeselii | reverse complement strand
TATATATTGAAATCGGCAGTACTGAAAAATATGTCAATTCCAATAGGGCTAAATGGTGTCGTTACGAGTAGGAAAATGTATTCTCATCTACAACGTTTAATATATTGATCGTAGAATATCTTAGATGGAAACTTTTATATTGCATTAACGCGAGTGATGGACGGTTCAACAGATGAAACTTTACGAAGAGATGCAACTTCATGTGGTTTCAGGAATAGTGACGGGACAGGCAGTAGTTTTCATTTATTCTTATATCTCAACCTATATTAACCTTAGATTATATCAGCACACCAATAAGTCACTGATACCTTCAGACTAGTAGTGAAAATCGACCATTAAAGTTTTTAACCACAGATGATCGATAACATTAAAAGCAAGAATATTTTTCTGAACCCTATAATCGCGGCAGATTTATTTTTAAATTCATGAGTTGAGTTGGGTATTGATTACCTACATGACTTATTTATCGATATTCCTGCTAAGGCATACAAGTAGCTAACCCAATTTACCTCTCAGCTATTCAGTCAAGCAAAAATCCTCCTACCTCGAACACTCGAACCCTTTGACTTACAGCGCCAATGAGCCTCCGACGACGATGAGGCGAATTGATTTGCCGCTCCAGTTTAGATGAGCGTCTTCCCTACTTTTCTTTTACAATGAAAGAGACGATCACGTATCACGTAGTGGATTTTGACGCTAAAAATGTTAGATATCCTGTTCAATGTCAAGTTTCTTCATCAGGCAGCTATAAAGCGACTACTTCGGACAAAGGTTAGCAATTGGAGGACGATTTATGAGTGGATGACAAGGTTGCGGCATTGTAATATGAACTAAAAAACTAAAAAGGACCATGTTCAGACACAAATTTACACAGTCAAGCGTTGGCACACAAACACGAAACAATCCAACAAGCTCTTGTGCAGTAGCGAAGTAAGATTTGTCGTCAAACGAGTGTTACGGCTGAAAGCTGTAACACTCGTTGTCGAACGATCAGAACAATTCCGAGACATCACCTGTTAAAGTTTACAATTTGTGAGGTCATGAAATGATTCTTTTTTTATCATTTCAAGAGAAACAGTTCATGACGTCAATAATTTTCCACTGCATGAGGTAATACATCGAGAAACGTTTGTCCAATAATTCTTATATTGTTGATGTAGAACTTTGTTTCTGGGGGCGGGTGGGCACGGGTGTTTGTGTATAGTGCTAATGTTCTCACTCTATGTTATCATCCAAACGATCCTCTAAACCAACCCGTAAACAACAGAAGGCACATGGCAAGCTTTATGTTTTCGTCAGAGTCTAGATTCTTGTCTTATCAAAATTTATTTGCTCTACTTATTCAAGTTTAGTGTTGTTGGTCATTATTCAGCAACATGCGTCCCCACGATCAACGTATTTAAACGATGAACGCTATCCCAACAAATAGTGGTTTAGATCAAGGCTGTACGCTTCAGGCTAAGAAGTTGATAGCTTAACTAATTTATTATGAATTCCTGTACGCAAAATAGGCGTCAAAGAAACCGAGTCATTACCAAGTGTTGATCGCTAACCACTGGCGAAGTACGTTGATGTTTTTTATTAATTTCCCATGCAAATTGGCATGATGACGTTGTCTTGCACTGCCACTAATTCGGGTGAAGATTATATAGGTTTATTCAAGAAAGCGACACAGATCTGGACCAGTTGCTGCTATGTTCAGAGCGTGCACCAATTGGACATGGAACTAAAGAGGCAGATCAATGAAAAAATGATGCATCTCAAACGCAACTATTTCCAATACAACACATAAGAAATTGGTTTCCATTTACATTCTGATTTGATCTTATCCAAAGAAACACAAATCAAGAGCTTGGGAATAATATCCTTCACGTATTATGACTATGTATTTAATTCAGTGGGAATGAGACATTGAAGGACGAGCGTCATGACATTCTTTTTTGTTATACTGTTGATGCATGCAACATACTGATACCAAACAAGTCTATGAGCAAGATGAACAAGCGGTTCATGACTTTGAGGTTTTTTGACTCCATAAACTGCTATCTTAACACTTTCTAAAGAGAACAGTTTGTGACATCATAAACTGCTTTCCTAACATTTTCCGAAGAAAAACAATTCATGACGTCATGAACCATTGACGTCACAATTTAACCGATCGTCCAGTCTTTCTCAATTCTTTCCTGACACATCTGAATATTTTGGCGGGACACTCGCTCCTTCAATTCTCGACATTAGCACTCCAATCTCTCTCATGCAACTTACAACTTTGTTTCTGGGGACCATAGCACTCCAATCTCTCTCATGCAACTTACAACTTTGTTTCTGGGGACATTAGCACTCCAATCTCTCTCATGCAATTTACAACTGTGTTCCTGGGGACATTAGCACTCCAATCTCTCTCATGTAACTTACAACTTCGTTTCTGGAGACATTAGCACTCCAATCTCTCTCATGCAACTTTCAACTTCGTTTCAAGAACAGTAACTTCATTCTTTAACCTTTACTACTCGATTATTTGCAGATTCATTTAGTCATATGTGGACCAAAACATATGATCGTTAAAAGTACGATTGTTTTTCCTAATTAAAGCTCTCCACTCAAAGCTTCATTGCAAAATATTAATTGTTGATGCATTTGTATTTAGTACCAAAGAATAAGTAGCTACTGATATAGAAGCTCACGTCTAGGGGCTCTGATTCTCTGCGTCAAATCTCAGTGTGACCCTAAATTAATCGTTTTCTTAGTTAGAGTATTTGCAGTAGAAAACTGATCAAAGCGAGCTCTCAGGGGATAATTATTTTGTTCCTTACGTGACGTTCAGATTTGGTTATGAAGCAATTTGTAGAAAACAACGTTAAATAAATATGTTGCACCGCTATTTACTCTTATATGAATGGTTTTAATTAGACAATCCTGCATCTGTACAAATATTATCTTATCATTGTTATTAGCCACCATGGCTAGCATTCCTTTGCTAAAAGCGATTTACTAATTTGTCTCGAACAGTGACCAGCCAATGTGAATACGTAAATACAACAAAGAATAAGGGTCTTACATGGTTTATCAAATGCTATGAATTTTTTTCCACAACCGTACGATATTTTAATGCGCTACAAATAGTTCGAAGACTTCGGAAGGATTCAAGCCCAGATAAGAGGAGTTTCTCCACCAAGATTATGTTTGTATTCATCACTTGCATCAAGTCTCTACAGGAAGACCAGACTCATGAATTTATCTGTAATGTACTTTATTACAAGCCTTTGGAATGAAATAATGGTTGCAAGCGAACGAAATTTACCACAAACTCCTTAAATAAATCTGTAGAATTGATGGGAAAAATATATTTTTCTTGGTGAAATTCATAGAGTCATTCTATTTTAGTACTTGTTGTATCGTAGCACATCCGGTCAAAACCGGAGATACCGTGATACCGTGATTGACAAAAGTGATTATTTGTTTAGTTATCGATATCTTCACTAACAAAGCAAAGTGTATAAATAAATAGAGTACTACACAACATTTGTAGCAGCCTTGCTTCTGTAACCTGATGGCAAGGAGTGGGAGCTACCAATAAGAGGAAAGGAAAAAGAAGTTTAGGAGAGTTCGTTGTCCTGCTTCCACACACAATTGCAACATCATGAAAGGCTAGACCCAGATCTCTATTCTCTAGGAATGCTGACCTAAAACATCTATCACCAACAAAATGTTCCATGACCAAATTCAATGATAGAACATACTAAAAAAAGTTGGACGCGAATGAAGCCTTTACTTCATAGGCACTTCATTGAAGCGTAATTGAGTGGCAAAAATCAATGTGAAACAATGTACACTATATTTTATGTTTTCAACTATTTACGTCGAGTTTTTCTGACGGGCATAAATGACATTTTGGTGACAAACAACAAAAGAGGGGTGACATGCTGCTGCCAGCCGTAATTCAACAAGAGGGGGATTATATCTGAAGCCAGAGGGCCTCGCGAATTGCCGGGGCATGCACATGCTCCTTCTGGATGCCCGTCGAAGAAGTGAGGTAATATAATGCGACTTGACCGGAAAGGATGATTGTGTCAGGTCACAAGCAGAGAGCTTCGCGAAGTGCCGGGGCGTATACTTGCTCCCTCAGAATGTCCACCTGTCCTTTGAGAGGTTCGAGGATGTGGGGCTCTTTTTCAAACCAGTTGGGGGAGCCAAGTTGAGGTTTGAATTTCCCGAATTCAAAGTTGGCGGTCAGAGCTTGGGTAGCGAGACATGGCTGTTTCTCTAACAGGGAAACAGGCTGTCCAATGTGCTTGGACAATGATGAGACATCTTGGCTGCTTCTGGATGCCGATACGTGTTTGGAAGATTGCTGGAAAGGAGAGGACGACGGAAAGATCAAATGGTAAGGGGAAATGGAGTTATCGGTTACCGCACGAGACTTCGTTAACGGCAAAGTAGGGATTGTGAACTCATCTTTTAACGTGGGTTGTCTCCCTGCTGATTCTGCATTAAATCCCGACTCACTGAGCTGTTGATCGTCTGAACCGAACGCAGGAATGGTGTGCCTAGATTGGAAATTATCATACATTGAAGAAGACCTTGGAAATGTGAATAATTGATTCATAGAATCTTCAAAACTGTGAGAAGTGCTGGAGGTCGAGAGTTTACTCGCCGTTGGGGGAGAAGGAGAGTTGAACGGAGAATTGTACAAAGAAGAAAATCTACTTCCAGGCTGGAAAAACGAGAAATCATTGTTATTGGAATTTGTATTTGAACTTTTAAGAGTTATCCTCTTGTTGTTGCTTGGTGCATTAACCCGAGCATTTCGAGAACGATCGTTATTCAATGAAACGGGTTGTTTACTGTTTTTCTTTGAGTAGAAACCCTTTTTCGTCCGATCTCGCCGCCTACTGCTGGGTACCGATATGATCTTATCGATTGTTCTGTCATCTCGTCCCTTCGTGCTATGTCGTTGTTTGTCAGAGACACGGGACAAATGTTTTCCTCGAGAAGTGACCAACTTCTTTGGCGATGGAGAAGACCCGCTTCTCTCCAAAGTGTTGTAATAATTTTCGTCTTCATCGGGATGTGTTTCGAGATGATATTTTTCATTTTCCCTGGTTTTGGACGTTGAGCTGCCTCCATAGCGTCCCTCCTCCGACTCCTTGTACTTGTCCCACTTGCTATTATGGTCCTGATATCCTTTGTGGTCATATGCTCCTCGGTCGTATCCTTTCTCAATAAAAATTTCCACTTTCTTGAGTATATCCTCTGATTTTAACCGAGGCTGGTGTTGAATAACATGTCCCAGGGATTGTAAAGTTCCGGGGTGAGTGGTCTGGGATATTTCGGAATCCAGAGGTTGTAGGTCGTCTTCATACGTCTCTGACAGCTCAATGATGTAGGTGTAGGGTATGAACTTGTCTGTTTTGGCAGCTTCGTTTTCAAAATTGTATTCGTAATCTACATCTTCGTTCGGATTCTCCATGATGAATTTCTCCCCATCTTCATGGGCGCGCAGATTTCCAGAGTAGAGATGTGGCATTGGGAACTCTGATTCCTTTTGATTCATTATTGGAATTAAATTCGGGAGCACTGTGTCTTCACCAGGTTTTAGAAGGTACCTGCTTGTACGCATGCTGTGGTCACTTTTCAGTGTGATTTGGTTTGGTACAATCATTTTTGCCGGAACTGAAATCAAGGGCTTCGGATGTGAACAGTCCACCGACACCGACCAGGTCATTAATAACGCTGGGATAATATTTATTATGCAAGTGTCCAGCACAACCATGATTGCACATTGATTAAGAAATTTTTATTTTAATATCTTCGAACACTTTGACTAGCGATGATTTGGAATGTGATTGTTCACAATTATTCGAAATATCGTTAATGCTTCACTTCAATTAATTACTGATTTCATTAAAAATAATTTCTCAGTATTCTTATACATGAACTATTAAAAATTGGAAATTATTCAATTTCGGTATGTAAATTGTCATCATGTAATAGCGCTGTGGTATTGTTCAAGGTCGTGTTTGCACGGCATGGCATGATGGATTAAAAGTGATCTTTTCAAATAATCATTACACCTGTCACCAGTTTGAGTTATTGCCAACACTGTTTATGGTCAAAATCAAACACAATTATAGTCCCGAATCAATTTCTACACGTAGTTTATTGCACTGCAATTAAACAAAACATCAGCCTCATTAAATGAATTACATTTAACACTGACCTCGATCAATTTTATGATTATGACCTGAGTATACGTCATATATAGAATCTACCGTGGGGCATAACTAGAACTTGATGAGACCGACCAGTCTAAGTCCTTGATGGTTCCGTTTAGCACATTGTTGTTCAACCACTTTAGAAGAACGTGTATCAGCACTCGAACATGTCAGCAGCACACCTCTCTGAAGCGTTTGTCTCGACTCAGCTTCCTAAACTCTCGGTCTCTTCAAAGGAGGAGGTTGACCACACTGGATGGCGGGCGACACGTGACTGAAGGGTCGCCGCACCGTGAGCGAGATAATCTCAGCAGGAACCTCGGTCGAAGATGATATTGGAGGTGATGCGCATGATGGTGTGTCGTGCAACTGCCACTTGCGGTGTAGCCTCATGTATTAGGTAGTAGTTGACAGCTCGCTGGATAGAGAAAGGTTTTGGACGTCGCGGGCCCGGTACTAGGAGAGTGAATATACTCTCCACTCCAGCGCTGGTTAGATACTGATTAAATCTCGGGATGAAAGAAGCCATGTGGGTGGAGCTGACACTCGCTGGTTAGGAAACGTAGCGTGCAAACAAATGGACACGTATAAACTTGGCGATCGTGCGTGAAAGGGACTTTTTTGGCAGGTGCCTCTCTCTTCTTCCGTTTATTGTTCTGATTGATTTTTTGCGTCGCGGGACGGTGAAGTTATGGGGAAATTACGCTTATGGAGCAATGCCGCTTTTCTTTTGGTTTGAGGGTTGAAGAGGTAGCGAACTTTCTCTCTCAGGAGCTGAATAAAAATAGATTGCAAAAGAGGAGAGATCTTAACCGTCGGATTGATGTTTAATCGAGCGTTAAAGACTCACTTACCGTGACCGACTCGGTGATGGTAGAGCTGTGACAGAACACTAACTTTAAAAACAGTTTAGGAGATGCGAACATGAATTAAACGTGGTGGAATTATTATCATGTGGACGAATGTTTTTTAGCCTATTGATGTTTGTCATTTATAATTACATGGCTTTATATATGTTACACTAAACAAATGCTATCATCTGATCTTCTAAACTCCATTGCTATACTTTGTATGAATCTAGCACAGGGGATAGACTGTCTCTTGACGTGAAGATTATGGAACCTAATTCCCCACTCCACCAAATCTTCGGAAACATCCGGAACTTAATCATAACTAGATCTCTTTAAGGAAGTATCTACAATAATTTGACAATCAACCCAGATCTATTATTTAAAAAATTTGTTCGTTGTTCCATCGAACAATCGGAAATTGAAACCGCTAAACTTCCGGTGAAAGAATTTCTGAATATTTTTTTTATAGCACCAGAGCACTCACTTCCGTCATGGGTAAGCTGATCTCATCTTAACACTTGGCGTTCACCGAGAAACAATTTCGTGTTTCTCGGCTAATGTTGGCCCAGAGTGATGGAATTACTCAATGGACGCGGGATGTTGATATGCACAATTACCTACAACAATCGCGTTCAAATCTTGGATAATCCGGTATATTTGTGTAAGTCTTCCGTTCTGTTGGCTAGCATGGTTGTGAGCTCAACGCTCGGCTGCACCTCTTAGTGATGAATGAAGATCAATATTGGCGGGTGAGCATTGCCGTGAGCGCATTTTAATAGTTAGGTGTGCATCACAATTCCTTGTTCCGAGCATGCAATGCGATTCAGATCATAATTTATCAATCTTTTTTAGGACCAGCACCGGTACAGACAAGGAAAACGGTGCGGGCAAGGGTGTGGTTACATATCAAATGGAAGAGAGATGAGAGGCAGCAGTTGATGTGGAGTACCTGACGCGACTTGTCCGCAAAAGCCTACAAATTGTAGCATGCTGAACTTTGAATTTAAAAGTTTACATCGGGTTCGGGAAGTCGACTAGGATTTTTTTCATCTTGTGGACACATCTTATTTGGTTCGTTTTAGAGTTTACAAAGTGCCTTCAATTGACTTGCATCGAAAAATTATTATTATTATTAATAAATTATTAAAACATTTTTTTCCATCGTCTAGCCATGGATTTTCAATACTTAGGTGTAATATAACAAACTTAGTTTTCATATGCGCTATTTGAATTAGCGAAACGAGAGATAAAGTGAATTTGTGACAGCACATCTGTCGGCGGCCGGTTTGTAGCTACTTCATGTTACAAAACATGATTCACAATATATGTTATTGAAAATCTTATAAAAAACACATGTTCATGGGATTGATAAATCCAAAGTGAATACAACGCAGCTCATCTCTAGTGTGCTGCTGTGAAAAGGGAATAGACTGGTAGGGATAGGGAGGGACGGTACGTTATAGCTCGTCTCGACCGGCGTCCTTCTCTATCGGCCCCTCTCGATGATCGGTGTCCTTCTCGATCTGCGTTCTCCTCGTTTAGCGTCTACTTGATCGTCTCCCTCCTCGATCGGCGCCCTTCTCGATCAGCACCCTCTTTGATCCACGTACATATCGATAGACACTTTTCTCGATCGTCAAAAGGTCTCCTTTTCGATCGGTTCTTTACTCGATCGGCGACCTTCTTGACCGGTGCCCTTAATGGCTAGCGTCCTTCTCGCCCGGTGCTCTTCTCCTCGGCCGGCGTCCTTCTCGATCGGCATCCTGGTCGATAGGCGCCCTTCTCGAGCCTATTTACCTTATTTTTTTTCAACAACCTCTATGTCACTGTTCATCCATCCCCTCCTCCATGTCACATGTAATTAATCGCGTTCCCTTCAAGTCCTCTGCCTTCAGTATTGACGAGCTTATTTGCCAAGATCAATCACAAGAGCAACATTGGAATAGCTGAAGAAAACTCATAATCACAAATTATGTTTAACTTGTACTCTGAAAACATCGACGATTTTCTTCCCAGGTTCGCGTTCCAAATCTACCAGCGCCCTACGAGGGAGTCTATGATGACTCACGTTGAGGCTCCAGGGGCAATGAGGCTCAAATAAAATCCAATCCAAATCCACTGAGCCCTGAAAGTCACAATTATGGCAAGCAAGAAAAACATCGTTTCTAAAATCGCGCTTACTCCGGAGTGTGACAACACAGATACAACAGAAAATAAAACCAACAAGCATCGCAGAGTCATAATACGACAAGATGGTTGCAATCCTTTAGAAAATGTACACGGCACATACTTAAGTAATAGGAGCATCAGTATCCTTTACAAGATAAAAACAATGGTTGAGACTTTCGAGCGAGGTGGGCACCCGCAAATTTTTCGTTTGTCCGTTAATCGCTAATCCTCTAACTTTGTAGGCTTCTCCGCGAATTGCTATTGCGCTAATTTTGCAGGGTCGCAGGTTCGCTAACGCTAAAAAAATTAGCCTGCTGCTGAAGTCCGAGGCAGCCCTCTCAACGATTGTATAGTTAAATCCGCCAAAACATAATTTCCCATGAACAATAATGCAACCTTACATTAGGTTATACAAAGTTCAAGTTTTATTTAAATAGAACCAAAACACGTAATTTTTTCACATTTCTACCACCACACAATTTTCTCCTCTTCCTCCATCTGAGATAGCACTTCTTCTTCTTCAACACGGTGGAGCCGTTCGTAGTGCTCTTGAGCTTGTAGTATAAGGTCGCTGAGTAGCTGCTCTCCTCGTAGAAGAACTTGCATTTCAGACTCAAATGTTGTTGCTTGGACCAAATTAACCTTCAATGTATTTGGAGATCGGTGACAGGCTGTTCACGGGCACGTTGTTTGGCCAGGCTGGGTGTCCCCATAGCTGGAGGTGCCACGCTTCAGGACCTCCTCTTCCTCACTCGGGCTAAAGGCGGCGACGCTACCAAAGGCGACCAAGTAAAAAACAATTCAGTTACTCTAATTCAGACCATTTGTGAATGCGAAGCTACAGCAATCTTATTCATTGTCCACTGTTCACTATGTACCGACCTATTCTATGTACCATGCATGATTTATGATTCAGTTCACAAAGAAACACACAATACATTATTTTATTTTAGTGGTGATTTGGCGAGGCACTGTATTTTTTTTTATCAAATGAGTGAAATGACAAATTATCAGTGTTGACTGTTGAGTGTCAGTGTTTAATTCTTATCACAAGCACGACTGTCAATTACATGATGAGAAAAGACAAAAAAAGGAAGCCGACAAAGATTAGTATAAATCGTACAATAAAAATTAACACAAATATAGATTGTACCCCCGCATCCATTGCTGTCCACAATTCCAGACACGCGGAGATCGCGCACCTTAAAATCTAAAAGAGCCCGTCCACAGTTGTCAACAAACTGAATAGGTGGTTCAGTCTGTCCTTAGTTCGCTAATTCGCGGAGCAGCGGTTAATGGATCTTATTAGCGTAATGCTCACCTCTGCTATCGAGAGGTACTTTCGATCACTCAACGAGCTGGGAAGTAAATGTGAGAACAAAAGATTGTTGTTAGAGCAGACAGCTTTGTGATCAGCTTATCGCCGTAATAGGATCCACCAAGTTGATCACAGCTTTAATCGCCGAGTGCAAAGAGAAGTACTTTGAGGATACAGTGATAAGAGCTTAGCAACTAGAATAAAAGTACTGGTTGACATGGAAAATATCATCTTGGAGCGGTCAGGGGAAAGAGTATACCTGAACAAACCTCAACATTCCTAATGACCGGACCTCCACTCAAAAGGCTACCAAAATCCTTACAGAAACGACAAAACGGCAACGCAGGTGAATGGAAACTACGTGTGCATAAAATGTTCAGCCAAATGGAGCACCTGTCATATGAGTGTTTTGCAATGAACATAAAGTGTCATAAATGGCACGAGCGTGTTAAACAAAAACCAATATCAGGAATATGACCAACCACATCGACTAAGAGGACCAGTACTTGCCACCAAAGGAGGAACATGATTTGCTGGACAGTAGATACAATAGGTACGTTTCTAAATTCGCACCGCTTTTTTTCAAAAGATACTGCTTTTTTAAATCGCACCGCTGTTTTTCATAAAAGTCTACGAGAGTTTTTTGCACGCCCTATATCACGATCTCACAGGTGAGTGACAGGTGTGAACGGTGAGCGGTGGTGATTGCTGGTGAATGGTGAGTGCTGGTTATTGTTGGTGATAGTTGATGGTTTGTGATGGAATATTGTTGTAGTAATATTTAAATATAGGTAAGTATCATTGTATATGTATAAATTAATGTTTGTCCACGGTGTTAGGGCTTATTGAATTGGCTTATCCGCAAGAAATGTTAGCCTGGTACATAGAAGGTTGGTTGTATGTGTAGGATTTAATTTTCTTTTAATAGTTCTTTATAAGTGAATACAGTATTATGTAGGGTCTTTGTTACTATAGAGCAAAAGCTATATTTTTGAATTAAATCCAACCGCTTTTGCCATTATATGTATTTCACAGTTGCAATATATCTACAGTATCACGGTTGGAAGTTACAGTATATCTACAGTATGACACTGTCATCGTTCGTTAGTTATGATAAAAATGGAAGGCGCTGCATTTATACGCTCACGTATTTTTCATCCGTATGGCTGTTGACAATGAAACATATATGTTCAAGTTTATATTTATTTATTTAATACATAGTTACATAGTAACTTGGTTACATAGTTAAATAGTAGCATGTTGACAACATTTTAGGAACTTTTGCATGGTTACAAAATCTTAGTAATATTTACACCAACATTTCAGGAACATATACAGGATAAAACCTGAGGACGTGGATGTGCTTTCGTCATTCACGTCTCTTCCAAGTTATATCCATGTTTACATCGACATCATCACCCAAGAAATATCGCTTCCTCGTTTTAGTGACGGTAGGTTCAACTTCAATAGACTTTTTGGGAATGTCAGGATGGCCATAGGCTAGAGTTGTGCACGCGTCAACATAGTAGCGCTTATTTTCAAACTTACTGAGACAATTTTTAGTAGTGCGAACAGTTTGAAGCTGGTATGCTTGCGCGAATGTTGTGTATGGTCTCAAAGTGTGTGTATGTTTTCTGGTTATGGATGTCTCTGTATTGTTCAAATCTGATTTTGGCTTGTGCCTGGTAATTGACACTCTTAGCAGCTGATTTTGTGGCGTCGCATTCGAGCAACATACTGCAACACTTTGGTTGGAGGCAAATGATTTCACTCGGGTAGTCGTTAGCTGTTTCGCTTTTCAGAAGCCCCACACTCGGAGACGGAGATTTCCCAGGCAATATCATTTAATGATAGAGTGTATGTAACCAAGAAAGCGAGAATTTACCCTAGATAAGCACCTGAAAGAACCGCTAAGAAAACATGAACATGTATTAAACTTGAGAAATGGTCCTGAATGGCTCGATGCAATCATTCGTGAAAAGATAGATACTAATATGTATTAGCATATGTTTAGAAATTAGATGTTATATAGGCAAGACATGTTGAGCAGCTGTTACCAGGAAATATTTAGTCTCGTGACGACGAGAATAACAGGACCATTTATCTGTAAGAATGATAGAAAGATCGTCTTCGAAGAAAATCTGTATTGCGTGAGCAAATTCGAATGAGAATGCTTGTGGCAATGCATCCATGAGTGTTCAGAAGGAATGCAGTGTTGAATCGAGAAAGAGTGCCTGTTTTCGTTACGTTGTTCGTTTTTTTTTCATCTAAGATTGTGATTTGAATTTTGAGTGCGTTGCTGGGAATTGCAAGGACTAGATTGCCAAAACTGCTATTGTACTCTTTGTTTAAAAATAATTTTCTATCTCCAAGAGGAACCTGTCATCTGTCATCTCTTTTATACTCAATGTAGGCTTCGTAATCATCTATGGAATTGTAGGTTTCCTCCATTGCTTTAGTTTCTATCACATTTAAAATGTTTTCATCGTTAAGTCCTGTTTATTTTATTAAGGATCCTTTCAACACGTGCATCATACAATGTCCGTCTGGTAGTATTGATTGTCTCTTTAATCTTAAAATATTGAGAATGGTGTCGATGTTGGTGTTTCGGTGGAATTGTTGCAAGTTTCTCCTCACGTGCATTGGCATTCGTTCATTCGGTTTATTGTTTCTTGCTCTTCAGTAACACTCTCAATGACGTTTTCTAAGAATCTGGTAGCTAATTCTCGAGTAGCATTGTTTGTATGTTTGGGATATCCTTGCTTTCGGTTCTGTTCTTTATTATTGAGAGTGTGTTGGAGCAGGGGAGACCAAACAGAACCAATTTAAAGAAATTTAGATCGGTGGTTGAAGAGAGGCATGGCTGAGGATGGCTGAAGCGAGCAAGAAGAAAGAATGGGTGGAGGGGGGTATTATATAGGAGGGATTAGCGGGATAGGTAGATTTGGTGTTTGGGCTGAGGTTAGAAAATGATAGCGAAGATGGGGGCTAGAGAAAAGAACGGGGGGAGGGGGGTAATATATGAGAGGGATCATCGGGATACGTTGAGTCTGAGTTTGGGCTGACGTTAGGGAATGGTAGTAAAAAATGGGGATTGGGGCTGTGCTGCAAGCATAGTTATACGAATTTGCGTGAGTAGTGTAGAGTGGAGGAGGAGGGTAGGAGAAGAAATGAGGAAGAGCTGATTGGACCCGGTGCTGGTGCCTGATGCTTCACAGTGAGCCGGCTTTGCTGTTGGGGATTTTTCTGTTGAGGTGACGATTAGAGGCTCTGTTTCGGAGAGAGAAGTGGGGGTTATGGACTCAGTTTCAGAGGCGCAAGGGGTGGATATGGAGAGTTCGGCAGCGTTGGGTGAGTATCTACCACCAAATGAGCTACCCTGTGGGAGATGGTAGGCTTCTCCTTATCGCGTTTTGGGGCATTCGCGCTAGCCACCGGAGTGCTTGGGCAATGCAGCAGCTCTATGTTTATAGGCTTGCTGAGTTTGGTGCATTTTTGGCTTGTGCATGATATGCAGTCCCTGTTATTCTTGGCACATGCGCATTTGTCGCACGTTCCACTGTAACAAATGCAGCAGGATTTGCTTCTGTTGGCGGCGTGGCTATGGAGCGACATGTCTTTAATTCAAAAAGTTAAATATCAGTGAAGTGGACTATTCAAAGGGTTTGTTGTTGGAGGGGCTTAGAGAGCTTCTTTGGGGCTCTGCGTTAAGAGGAGGACTCGCACCCATATATTGTGCAGGATCGTGCGTGGGTATTGCCTAAGTAGATGGCTAACGATGATGAAAAGGTGATCAAAAAGAATATGATCGAAAGGTCTGTTACACAGTTAGTCACGAAGAAGAAGTAATTCTTAGACTTAACATCTGCTATGCTAGGGCTAATAAACAGCGATTTCTATTGATGACAGTATTTTGAAAGCACATTGGTTATGAAGAGCTGCAAAGAAACGCGCGCACCCTGAATTCTCAGGGTACCGTAAACAATAGAACACAGGGTCGCATAGAATGATTGAAATTATTCCAGAGTCTGACGAGTATGTTCAAGTTTGACATAACTTCACCACCTTATCACTACACAGTTGTAAATTTAAAATAATATGTGTATACAACACACACATAAGTTATCATTCAGAAATAAGTCATAATTCAGAAAATGGCGCATACTTCAAATCTGTTGACGTTGCTTGGAGCCCTTCGGTGACGTATGTTGACGTTGCTTGGAGTCCTTCGGTGACGCTGCTGGGAGCGCTGGTGACGCTGCTAGGAGCGTTGTAGCGATTGTTGACGCAGTCGATTGCTCGAAATATCCCGCAAACGTCAGTCGAGCAGTACGGGGTGGGCTCAAATCAATCAGCTGGGAAGAAGGCGCTGCGCGGCGCCACTGCTTGACAGGGCAGGGCTTAGAGCAGGGAGGGGGACGTGGAATGGTTGGGTGGAGGCACTCGTAACGAAGTCTAGCACGGTGCATGTACTGGGTGATGGTGAAGACGCATACTTCAAATCTGTTGACGTTGCTTGGAGTCCTTCGGTGACGGTTGTTGACGTTGCTTGGAGTCCTTCGGTGACGCTGCTGAGAACATTGGTCACTCTCCTATGAGCGTTTTGAACGTTGGGCTGATGGTACTGACGTGGGCTGATGGTACTGTCTTGTCGTGCGGTACGGGGTAGGTTCAAAATCAATCAGCTGGAGAGAAGGCGCCGCGCGGCGGCACTGTTTGACCGCGCCGGTTTTGAGCAGGGTTTCACCATGGGCGTAGGGAAGGGGGGCGTAAACAGAATGGGTGGAGACAGCCGTAGCGAAGCCTATCGTGGTGCGTGTACGGGTGGTGGGGATGGCGCGTACTTCGAATCTGTTGACGTTGCTTGAAGCCCTTTGGTGACGCTGCTGCTAGCTCTCTGGTGACTTGTGACACACTGTCAGGAGCACTCAGACGACGATGTTTCGGCGCTCTCGTGATACTGCTTGAAGCGTTCTGCTTTAAGCGCACAGGTGAGGTGACGCTGATTAAAGCATTCTACTGACCCTCCTTGGAGTGCACAGGTGAGATGACGCTGCTTGGAGTTTTCTGGCGACACTGCTAGGAGCGCTCAAGTGCTCAGTTGAGGTGACGCATCTCCTTTGAGCTCTCTGGTGACGTTTCTTGAAGCGCCCTGGTGACGGGCTGCTTGGAGCGTTCTGGTGACACTGGTTGGAACGCTCTGCTAACGCTGATTGGAGCAGAAAACGAGACACTGCTTGGAGCGCTTTGATGTGGGGAGGTTTGGTAGGACCTGGATAGGTGTGAAATGTGTAGACCCAGTTCTATAGGCCCACTTCTACATGAGTGAAGAGAGAAATGAGACTCAGATGGTAGGACCAGCAGAGTAGTGTTGTAGCTTCGTGTGAGTATTTGTTCTCGTTGCGTTCGTTACATAGCAATTTTAGCGGCCTTGGACAGTTGCTCCTAGTATTGAAGTCACGAAACTTTCACTTGTTTTGAAATGACGCAAAAGAAAGAAAGTATATAACTTTGTGTAATTTATTGTTACTCTTTCATTTTGGTAGAATTGTGGTGCTAACAGACACGAAAATTCGAGACTCTGGTTGCTCTAAGTTTTGCAGTATTATTCACGTTGACCGATTTCATTTTAATTTCACCACGTAAGTTCTATCAGTTCAGATTAGCCGTGAATTTCAGCCTATTTATTTATTCCACTGGGAAAAATTGCACTCAAAAGGAGCCTAGTATAGAGGTTTAGAACGTTAAAAGGGCTCAGTGTAGAGGTTTAAAGGGACTGGGCCAGGAGGAAAGGGTGGGGACGGAGGAGGCAAGAATGATTGTGTTGTTGTGTTGTTACGTGATACTAGCCAAGGGAGAGAAGATGGGGTAGGCTGCACTTCAACGGCCGTTTCTTGAATAAGCCGCGCTTACAATGTCAGAGGTGGGGACTGGGGGGGTGGGGGCGCTGAAAGGCAGTTTAGAGGAAGGATATAACATGAAAACGTTACAGCAGAGTCCTACAGAGCTTTTATGAGTGATAAATGTTTTGCCCCTTCGTTTTTCTTAAATATGCAGTAAGGTTGTAGTTACGTTGACTTTACTAACAGATCCACTGATGATATATGACTTACACGATTGCCATGGTTCACTGATCAAGTTTTAGAATTGCTTTTCAATGAGCTCTGGTTCACTACAAATTTTCGTCTGTTTATTTCAACGTGTGCTCAACACTTCAGTGGGAACTATTGGGGCTTAAAGCTCTGGGCAGGTGTCGAGGGCTGGGGTAGGATAGAGGGGAGGTAACAGGCGAGGGGATGGAGAGCTGTGTACCCTCAACAGACGAAATTCCGATGGAGTTGCGTTCACGTGAGGGGAAAAACTATTTACTGCAGAGTTATTTTATTGTTGTGTTTAGTTGATTTTCAATATAAGGACTTGTTTTTGTACTCCTAAAAACGATGACGATGGTAAGATAAAGTTAATTGTTCTTTATCTTTTTGAAACCCTTTGTGCAGTTCACTTTCTGTTCTAAGTTGAACACAGCATTCTCGACAGCGGTTGGAGTTGCAAAGCACCACTTATTGTCGACCATCTGATTCAGCTTTGATTTTTTTATTTTCGTATTTTTTAATAACGTTTATTCTAATTATTCGTACTAAAGTGATTGGTCACACTTCACATTTGCCTGTTTTTGGGCAATAAACTGTTCGACGTCCTACCAAAATAAGAACTAAACGGAGGAGCAGTTCACGGCCTTAGACTCACGATCGTCGCCCGACCTAGATGGAGTTGCGAGGCCTCTAAGCATCATAATATAGCTTTTAAACTGAATACAAATGGAATTTATTATGATTATTTTGTATTCGATTGTTTTGTCACAATTTACTGATTAGTATATGCTATTTTCAACCACATAATTGTACGAAGTCTAAGATAAAAGGAACAAAACAGAGGAACAACTCTGTTCAAGTCCTACTCCTACCAGCGGAAACGGAAGGCTAAATCCGCACTCCAGTGTGTGCGGTAACGATAAATTCATCTAAATTCGAAGTACAAAAAAGTCTTTATGCACGCCGGTGCAGACAGAAATAGTAACTTAATGGAAGTGAAGGGCTTATACGAAGCTATCTAAACAGATCCTTGTGTAAGTGCTCACTTATTAATTGGGGGCATTATGGCGTCAGAAGAATTTCGTTTGTACTGCTATTTAATTCTTATTATACTCTGTAAAGACCGAAATATTTTGAGAATGCGTTTATCTTTTTCGGTAGGTGAGGTAAGTGTGTAGGCTTTGCAGTGCGAATGGGGGGATTTTAAATCGCGTAAACCTACCGCAAGTGCATTGCACTGCATCAGCAAGTTTTTCACACCGATTACGGCCAGGTTTGCCCCAAAGACAAGGTGATGCGAACGGTTCCATGTCTGTGTCCATTAGATACTTGTGAGTTATCCGTACCTATCATGTACTCAGAAGCATGTTGACTCAAATTTTGTTCCTCCCATTAGCAAATTTGTTTCCCAGTCTCCACCTGAAGGCTTTATTGGAAGCCTTTTCTGTCCGCTTTGATGCCCCACATCGTTTCATCTGGATGTTATGAAGAATTTGAGTATAGAGAATCAATCTCGGTAGTGTATATGGTGTATGTTGATAAATCAGTAATGAAGGGTGGACGCCAGTATAGCAAGGGAATCTATACGGTCATATCCTCTTATTTCCACGTCACCCAGGAGCCAGCAGAATTCAATTACTTGGCCTCTTATAGACATCCATCAAAGGTTGTGTTGTACTTTACATGGAGCGGAGTGTGTATAATACATAGTTTTATGCTAAGTAATGGTACTAGGACTATCTGAGAAATCGTGTTTGGGAGCGATTTGTATTGATGATTCAGATGGCTAATTCGAGTGCGTATAACTTTGCAAAGAAAACAAAAGCTTCTTGTGGGAGGGTAACCAGACGTGAGGTTGCGTCGCACACAGAGGCAGTTAACACTCCAGCGACAGTTTTAGAGCCGTCAGGGTATATGTAGCGGAAATCAGAATAATGTTCCTCAAGCAGTTTCGAAAATTCTCCACAGTACGTAAAGGCTGAAATAGTTGATTTAGGGTATATTTGTAAATTTCGGTTCACTGTTGTGCCGATTTGAAAAAAAAATCGGTAGGATAAGGAAAGATCGATAGCTTTGAAAGTGATGTCTAGTGTGGTCATCAGGTGGTCTAAGCGTAGAAAAAATGAAGGGCAGATATTTTTTTAGCCGCTAAGAGTCGTTTATTACAAAATGTTGGTGATGTGATTTAGAACTGGGTGGTTGTTGAAGGTTCTAGTCATGAATTAGTATTGCATCAAAAGTTCATTTTGCAGAAGAGGAAGCAAAGGTCATTGGCTAGTACGTTCAAGAATTCGATGGGAGTGGGATGAAAAACAGAATAGGAAGCAGAAGTTCATTGGCTAGAACGTTCAAGAATTTGATGGGAGTTGAATGGAAAGCAGAATAGGGAGCAAAAATTCATTAGCTGGTACGTTCAAGAATTCGATGGGAGAGGAATAGAAAGCAGAATAGGAAGCAAAACTTCATTGGCTAGAACGTTCAAGAATTCAATGGAAGTAGAATGGAAAGCAAAATAGGAAGCAAAACTTCATTGGCTAGTACGTTCAAGAATTCGATGGGAGTGAAATGGAAAGCTCCCGTAGTGATGCGCATAGCGTTGTTTGCGATGATCGGAACGGGTTCGAGATTCGTTTTGACTACTGAAATTGAATTGTCTTGTCTACAGTTGAGGTTGAGAAGGTATCATCATTTATCGTTGCTCCACCGTAATAGAAAGGACAATCTAGCGTGCACGTAAATAAAAGGGTTCAAAAACACAAATTTACTCAGTATTAAGCATTTTGATCAATTGCAGGTATTGATTTGTATTAAGCATTTTGAATTGAGCAATAGTTAATATTTTTACTTCTGGCTGTGAAATACTTAATGTAATAATTGGTTATGCTCTTCGTGTCATCAATATAAACCATGAGTAAACGGCTAAATCTCCGTGGCTTGACCCAGCCCATTGCGGGCACAGTCTCTTTCAGTGTCAATAGCAAAATCTCATGCTTGTTGTATTGATGATAATTTTGAGTCAAATTTGAAGGGACACAAGCACTTAAAAATTTTATAGTTTCTATCAAATTAAACCAAAAAAAATGTATCTGAAAAATATTCAATAAAATTTGATGCGCCGTTACCCAGATTTGGCGCGTAGAATTTCCTGTTGACTTTCGTTAAAAACAATCGATTTAACGTTACAAAAAGTTCAATTTTGAGTTGCGATGCCTCGAAAATCATCTATTTAATCGTTGTCAACTTTTCAGTGGTTTGCTTCGTCGCGAATGTCTAAATTTTTATCTGTCATGATCAATATATTGCCATACAAGATTTTTAAATTGAGCAATTAGACGGGAAATGTATTATTCAAATTGACGCTATCCATTCGGCTAAATAAGGAGCGATCAAACGGGACGTATATTCGTTCAATCAACGTTATCCATGCGGCTATACAGGGATCAATAAAACGGGACATGTATTATATTAATCAACGCTCTCCATGCTGCTATATAGGGAGCAATAAAATGGGACGTATATTAGTTCCGTGTGGTAATGCGTTCAACGCGTGAAGGCCATCGGAGACAACCAGACCATCGAGTGACCATAAGCTACGTGGCCCTAGGTTGGGTGTGGGAACGAAACATGCATATACACGTGTGAATGCCCAACATGCAAGTGTCGCGTACGACGTTCTTCAGTCATAGGCTAACACGTCTCAGACCTCGAGGTGTCCTCAATATTTCTTTTAAATAAACCTATATTATTGTTGTTCCCATGCTTAAATCCTCCGCCCATTTCACAATGAACATTTTTTTATGATTGTGTGCTTCAAGCGTCACCCAATGAACTAACATTGTCCTCGGAGAAATTCCCAGTTTGCTGGGGCTCAGCCGTGCCCTCTGAGGCTACTTTCCAATTTTAATGTCTCATGGTACTTTGAATCGAGAAAAACTGTGGGATGTGAAGGTATCTCCGTCGAAAAGAAAACGTTTTGTGGGAAATATATATTTATTTAAAGTAATAATGGTTGACAATTGTTCATCCTCGTCTTTGTATTATGCTGTTATTACATTGAAATTAATTAATGACAATAATGATCGATGATGTATGCATGAAAGGAACCGTTTCTTGTTAAACAACATAACACGGCCCATTGTGATGAAGTTTCTGCTCAATTTAAAGTGAAATGAAGTTAAACTCAGCGACGGGATCGAAGTTGGCAATGTCGTCCGCCTCTGTTGCTAAGCGGTACCCGAACAGTTGCATGGCGTCTCGGCACTGGGACTGGATGGTGACCACCTGCGGCAGGGAAGGGTACACAATCAGGCTGTACCCGAACAGGTGCGTGACATCTCGGCACTGGGACTGGATGGCAGCTAAATGCGGCAGGGGAGGGTATACAATTTTGGCAGTACCCGAACAGACGCGTGGCATCTCGGCACTGGTACTAGGTGACGACCACCTGTGGCAGGGGAGGGCACACTACACATGACATTACCCGAACAATTGCATGGCGTCTCTGCACTAGCACTGGATAGCGGCCACCTGCGGCATGGGAGGGTACACTAGTAGTTAATATAACGACATAAACGGCATTCTAGAGTCATTTTGGTGGGCGGGGGCGGGGGTAGGACGCGAGCATGCAACCTTGACTCACCGAGCGT
>SDVV010003495.1:0-21292 GCA_016164225.1 Gammarus roeselii | reverse complement strand
TGTGTCATAGAAATGAACTCTATAATGCTTTACTACGTCCCTTCTCAGCAATCTAACACTGCTATATAAAAAAAATTGAGGTAACTTACAGTCATGATACGATGCCACAGACGTACCTCGCATCTGTTAACCCATCGTCTCTGAACAGCCTCGAACAAAGATACATCCTGGACATAACCAAAATTTAGACACAGTACAGTGGTCAAGAATGAGTCTCAGAGAGTGTGTGTGGTCATAAAAAGCTTGGGTTATGTTTACTGATGACTTAAGTAAAACGCTACAAACCCATGAAACTCAAGATCGACGTCTACAAGAACGCACATAATTCACGTTGAACATGAATGAACTCCAAAATGAGAACCAAAGAGTGTAAATCATCTCTACACTAGAACCCATCGATCCAGAAAAAATATCATCTAAACGTTAAACTACACATTTGCTAGGGATCAATGACGAAAATTCCACAAAGATGCAGTACGGACTTACACCTCTTAAACACACATTCCTATGATTCTCGTGGGAAAAAAACATAACATCAACAATATATATATAAAATAGCTAAATATGGTTCTCTACTCTGCTATAATTCACATGAAAATTGTTGTACATTTCGGTATCCATCCTAATAAATCGGTCCATTTACACAAACAAGCATAAACAGAATGAGCTTTTGCCTAGGGGACAGTCTATCTCCTCCTAAATATTGAGGAATGGTCGTACAATAAATATACAATACCCTAACAGCAAGACCAAATTTGTAACGAATCGTCTGTTCTATATTTATAATAACTACATCAAATATTGTATCAGGACGAAAGAAGATATATAAATCACTATAAATGAACAAAATGTAACTAAATTAGACCTGAAATAATGTTCTATATTGTAGACACAAACGTAATATATCCTGAGTTGTATAAATAACCAACAGATTGCATTGAAGATGGAAATTCAACAGAAAAGCTACAAAACTGAAAGACCTATACTAAAACTCACGAGATAAAACAAAGCAAGAAGAATAATTCTCTACCATACCCAAAACATACATTAAAAACGTGATGAATGAGAATGAGCTATCATTTAACCAAATAAATAAGAAATGTGTTTAAGATATGAAGACATACAAGCGACAAAACTGAAACCTATAGTAAATACGGTAGAGTACAAACAAAATCTAATAAAATTAAACTCAACTTCAGTCCAAAACAGGGTTGAATTAACATCTCTTTAACTAAAATAACGACGGATTAATCGTAACAGATGTGTCATATATACATATAAAAATACCACAATGATGCAACAACCTAGCAATTATGCCTGAAATAGCTTGCTACATGGATGCTTCAACCCTAAAATACCCTAAAATGCCTATAACTATATGAGATGACTGATCGAAATTCCGAAACTATTCAAATTCAACATAAATCAATCGATCATTACTTAGTGTACATAACATAATATTTTAACTTACAGTAAATCCATATCGTTCAGGTTTTTTCGCTATCGGAAAAACGTGTCACTGGAATACTGATATAACTGTTTCAAAACTAGGTAATGCAATATGGGGGAGATAGATTCTCGACCGTAGGGGCTGCATCATTCCACAATGCAAACCTAAACTCGTCAATAATCATACTAATAATCCATACTAATCCCATAGATAATTTATACATATGAAATAAATAGATGGGAAACACAGTATCTTGCCTGCAATCCTACCTTCAGGCTGGTACAAACAGGGCCGTTCGCACACTAAGGCTGCAAATTGAGTTATATGACATACCTACCACATTAATCCTATAAAAGAATATGTAGTGATAAATGAACAAAACATACAAAAATATCCCAAGCCGCCACCGGTACGAACCACCAATCCAACATCGATTGAGTCAATTATACTCATGAGTGATTCTTCTCTAGGAATGATTCAGTCATCCTGTAAATATTGTATCTATTTTCCTTCATTGGAAATCTCACAGCATAGGAAAAACGAATGGTGGAGATACTGTATGAGTAGGTAAAGCTTAGAGTAGGGTATTGATCGAAACAATCGGATAAAAAAATAACAATAAACTAATTGATTCTATGCCACATGTAAAATTGAACAACAGCGAGCAACATAGAAAATGATATCGAGGTTGAAAATTCATCATGAAGGTGTCCGGAAAGTGAGGCTTTTTAATATAAAATAATACATGTACATTATTATCAATAAAAATCCTATAAATGTATGTTTGTCAATATCCCCTAAAAAAACGTTCAGTGAACACAGCAGTGAACGTGCAATATGAAAGCAACGAAGTTGCAATATTCCCACAAGCATTGAAATGCTAATAACCTTATGTAAATGTATAATCCGTTTCCAGCATTCCGGCTGTCCGGTTCTTCCGCGTCAAACCAGTTCCGGTACCCTCCGTCCCCCCCCCACCCCGTTTCTGCGCTAACCCCCGTTCGGACCCGTTGAGTCAAGGTTGCATGCATCGCGCCCTACCCCGCCCACCAAAATGACTCTAGAATGCCGTTCTAGACGGTATTTACACTTCTGATAGTGTGGGGTGTTTTGAGATGGTTAGCATGCAAAATCTCGTATATGTATGGAAATCGTTAGCTTCGTATTATTTATGTTCAAATCTTGTATTATAGGTATAAATCCCACAGGAAGCTTTTGAGCTCCTATGAACAATAGACCTATTTGTGGGTCAAAAGGCAAAAGCCAATAACTATTTCAGACATACCGATCATATCCGCGTAATAGCATATGAGGAAATTGATACTCAGGATGACTGTACATTTGTTGGGCATGTTTACATAAAATCCAGTCATGCACAACCAGACGTGCCCATACCAACGTTGGACCATTTATTTTGGTAGCATGGCAAACCTCGATAAACCGTTGCGACCGCTTCTATTGTATCCGCGTAGAGAGAGAAAAGTAACCGGGACTCGGAGTGACTTTTTTTTGTAAGTTTCGTTCACGTAAACTTAGACGGAATTAAGCAAGACCGTTCTAGACTCAGTGAATCGTGTCTAGGCTGGAGCTCACTTTTCCATTTCTATTAAATTTTTGGTGTGGAAAATTTCAGTGTATTATTAACCTCAGTATTTCATTAGGCGGACCTTATTTTCTTGGTTTAATTTATTGGTTCCCATTTTGGGAATGGTTTTATATTTATTTGTGTCAGTTCACATAATTTCGGCAAATTGTTTGTACCTATTTGGATCTCATTTTTAAATCGTGTTTTGTGTGTATTAACTATGAAGTGTTCAATTTTGGTTTATTTAATAGTGCGGATTATATTTTTCTCATTTAAATTCATATATTGTGTACATTAACTGTGATGTAATATTGTGTGTTGGCCTTATATATGTTTCTTGTTTTGAATTATTTTCATTTATGTGAGTGGTTTTACTTTTATTTGGGTCTGTTCTCATAATTTCGACAACGTCTGTGTAATTTTGTGATCTGATTTTCTTATTTTGAATTTATTCGGATTTCATTTCCGCGAGCGATTGGCGAAAATCATTATCTATCACATCCACTGCTGATTTTCCTGAAATTTAATGGCGGAATTCATTGTCTATAAATATGTGCCTGCATACGTTTCCTTTGTTTATACATTTTTTAACTTAATGATGACGATTTGCGCATTGTTGTCCTGATTTCTTGATTTCTGCGCGAGTTTTTATTTATATTTTGGTCGCAAACGTAGCCTCAAAGCGATGCAGGACTCTGCCAGCCGTTTCGGGGGCTCCTGCCAGCTGCACGACAGCCCCGAGATGCCTATGCTCCGATTGGAGACGCATTTGCGGGCCGCGTAGCGCCACGCAAGCACCGCACGGTGCCCTTGGCAGCCGCTTGGGTGGGCAGGTAGCCCACACCACACGAGATACAAGCTGCCACGATTTGGAGATGCCGTCACCAGCTGGTCATTAGACTGACCATGGGGGTAAGGAGAAAGGGGGGACGGGTAAATGAAAGGCCACACTTGCACCGATGGGACAGCCGATCTGACGTCAGGGGATGTTGCCAGAGGAGCGAGCTTCATCATGGGACATTTGCGTATCTAAACGCTGGGGTCACTGAATCGCTTTAGGTAAACATTACACGGGGAGCGAGCAGAATCAAAGGAGATACTTGCACAGGCAAACGCGGCAAACGAATAGAATATGTTAGGGTATGTTAAGCTACACGTTGAGCCCTACCGTGTGCAACGTAGTTGGATGTTAGAAAGTGTATAGTTCGAGGGTACCAACCTGCGCAATCAAGTCACAAACTCATAACATGAGTACGCACCATTGTGGCCACTATAGTTTATGAGCCATGGGTCATATGCAACGGTGAGGGTAGGCAAATGGGACAAATGATGGGGAAACACTGATAGAAATCTGTGAACTTCCGTAATGGTCATGTTACAACTACTGTAATCTAAGAATGGCAAAGACATAACGCTGCACAAGCAGTAGTAAGCTTGATCTTAAAATGGCAGTGCCATTTCCTGTATTTCCGATAAGATGCGTCCTGCATGAGGGAAATTTGCTGCAGCAAATTTGTGAAGAATATTTGCATTTTCCGTACCGAATATTGAATGGAGTAAACATGGTAACCTATCAAAACGTCGGAGGTAACGTAAGCTGTACAAGGGCTTTCCTATCCAGACGTACATGGATGGAAAAGTTTACGATCCTTTGATTAGTGTCAGGATTTAGCCCAGCTTCATTCGATAACCAAAGCAAACATAGAACATAGCAAGAAGAAATGAAGCAGTATGCAGGCGTGGGAAAAAATTGTAGTATATGTAAGATGTTTATATGACCTTTTGAGTGAAATTTCTCCTCATGTATGAGAGGGAAGGAATTTCAGCGGAAAGGGAAGGTATTGATGTGAAATGAGTCATTCAGGCCGTGGATTAATTGAATTTGCAGAAGTGAGCAAGGGCCGTGTAAAACAGAGCTGAGTTGTTATGTGCAGGACACAACCATCACTGGGCATATTTAAAGTGTTGTTTCCACAAGCAAATCAGTCATGTGCATGACAAAGTGCCCCGAACTTATTATTATTATTATTATTAGATCAATCATCTCCATCGTCTGGCAATGGGTTTTCAATTTTTAGGATATAAATAAATTCTTAAACATAACATATGAAACTTCATTATCAACTGCGCTACTTGAATGACCAAAAACGAGAGTTCAATTTGAATTCGTCACAGTCACAGCTCATCTTTGGGGACCGCCGGTTCGGATTACATGTATTATTATTATTTACAATAGTATCATCTGTTGCACAAATAGAAAATGTCTATTTTGACAAAATAGTACCGACTAGATAGCGTTGGGAAAACCAGTGACACGCGGGGTTGAAAAAATAAGAAATACATGGGGTGGATGAATAACAAAATACATAAGTGAGGAAAATAACAAGTATATGGGGTGGAAACTCGCACATGCATGTGGTAAGAGTCCCGAGAACTTGGGGTTGGGACATCAAAATGCGCTAACATATTGTAATGAGTAGTCTACATTATTGTACGATGACAAAGAAGTGGGTGGACGGCACGAATTATACAGAAAATATGGGAAATTGAAAAGCTTCAACATATTGTAAATATGGGTCTAAATCATTGCATTAATAATGAAAGGGCCAATAAGCGACATAAGTTATACAAAAAAGTTATACATCATTTACATACCAACAACTGAATCCACAATATACAGACTTCAAGACCGCTAGGAAATCATTAAATGATTGACAATCAGAATAATACAATGCTGGAGTACGTATATTTCTGTTATAGAAGACAAAACAAAATATTAGATTATAAGGCAATGATTGCATCATCAAAAAGGGTACGGTAATTGTTATAAATATTTCAATGACTTATATTAAAATCGAGGTAACCTTTGTCAAAGTTAGAGGCTGCCTGTCGTTCCTCGAAAAGACTGAGTTCGTATTTTAATTATACTGAAACGACTAGAACATTTTAAAACATAGAAATAGACAAAACGCTGGTTAACACTTATGCTAATTACCAAACACAATTGTGATCGGTAGCAACAATGAAAACATAAGTATCGTCAGAGTAAAAACGATTATATGGTGTCTGAATGTTGAGAGTTATGGGGGTGGTGGTTTTGGACACGCTCATGAATAGAATTCATTTTCTGGTTACTGGTATTATGCATTTAGCTTTTGTTTGTAAGCAAAGTTACGGTTTGGAATTGATCGATCTCTAGATGTTCATTAAGTCTATTCTTGAAGGATGTGTCAGATTCAAAATTCTTGAAGCTTGTTGGGAGGTTGTTCCAGGGTTTTGGTCCAGTGATAAAAAAAACTCGACAGGCAGTTTCTGTTTTCCTGTGCTCAACGTGCAGAGTATCATAATTTCTTGTGACTCGATTGTTCTTTTCACCCCGAGAATGTGTGTGCCTATGGCTGCCAGGCGAATGTTTCTTCTACAAGATCTTTATGAATTCTGATCGACTCATGGGGTGCCAGTTTGTTGTCGATATTGAGCCACTGTAATTTTTCGGAGAGACGATGAACGTGGTCTCGTTTTCTGTGGTTACCATTGCATGTTATTCATGCCGCAAAATTTATACAACGTTGCACTTCCTCTATTTGAGTTTGGTGCATTTCCCTCAAATTTAGGAACAAAAGTGTTTCTTTCAACTTGGAACACAGAGTAGTTACGGGGTGTTTGAAGTAAAGATTGGGATCAAACCATATTCCCAGACTTATAACTTTATCTCTAACATGAATGTCAGATTTGCCTATCCTGGGAGAGAAATAATTTGGAACTGCTTTTCTGTTCGAGTTCAAGCCGAACAAGATATTTTTTTTCAGAGTTGAGCTTGTGTCAGTCAATTTTTATCATACCAAAATTTCAGATTAGTTATGGCTGTCTCAGCGTCGTCTATCAGCGCTATTAGATCTGACTGTTGTCGTGAAAACAATTATTGAATATCATCGGCGTACAATACCATTTTGGCTTAATCTTTTGGTATTCTAGAGTCGATGCCATTTACAAGAACCTTGAACAACAAAGGGCCAAGTATCGAACCTTGAGGGACCCCATAGACAACTGAGGACGAATTTGACATAATTGCGTTATCGAGTTCAACTGATTGTGGCCGATTCATCAAATAACTATCGAACCAAGAAGGGTCTATTCCAATATTGCAGAGCTTGCCATAAGCAATTGTATGGCTTACACTGTCGAATGCTTTCGATAAGTCTATCTGCCCTTGTCAAAGTTTTTGTACAGATCTTCAGTGATGCTCATAAGTGCGTCTTCTGTCGACAATTTCGCCGCTAAGCATACTGGCAGTCTTTGAACAGCTTGTTACTTCGAGGTAATCCATCAATTGGATATACATTACCTTTTCTAGAATCTTGGATAGGACAGGCAGAAGACTGATCGGTCTAAAGTTGGATGGTTCATTCTTGTCTCCAGATTTATTAATTGCTTTTATGATTGCATGCTTCCAGATCTCTGGAAAATTTTGACTTGTTATGGTTGTGTTAATAGCTGAGCTGATAAGGCAAGGTAATTATAAGGCTGTTTTTCAGATATTGAAGGCTAAACAATCTATTCTTGTAGAATGTGTGTTCCTCTAGGTAAACACAGCTCGATTTACTTCGTGTTGCGATACTTGCTTTGGTTTACATTTGACGTTTACTTCATGGTCACTGTCTCCATCGGAAGCTTTTGTTCTCCATGTATCTGTTGCGTTGCTCTCTAATCCTTGTTAAGCTTCTTTGGTTACCTCTCCAAAAACCTGTTTCCCGACTCCAGCGAAGTAGTTGTTAAACTTTTCTGAAGCTGCTTGAGTATTCGGATAAGTATGCGAGGGGATTTTTTTTTCGTAGGAAACAATTATTCTGAGTACATTCCACGTTTCTTTTTTGATTGTTTTTGCACTGTTCTAGTTCCTCATGATGTAATTTAATTTTTGCATTCGCGACTTCTCGTTTGACTCTTGTATTTTGAATTCGAAATCATTCTAACCATGTGATGCTTCGTTTTGTTCTTCGTTTGAGATATTTTTAGGTGCAATTTTGTTACGTAGTTTTTTTGTAATCCCTTTAACTGGCATAATTTTCATTGTTTTAGTTTCCGTTGGCGTCACAGCGTTCAGACATGTGAGAAGATAGTCTGTAAGTAATTGGACTTGCTCTGGGAGTTATTTGTGCCATGTATCGGTTTATCATCTCGACTTTTGCCACTAGTTGTGCTCTGAAATTATCCGCGGTGTAATTTTTTTTATATGACAGGTTATCTTGTATACTTGTTTCTTCTATTTTTTGATGTTAATGGTGCAGTTTATTTCATGGTGGTCCGAGAAAGAATTTGGCTCCACGTCTGTGGCAACAATGGAAGACGGATTGTTACTTATGAGCAGATCCAATACAGTTTGGGATTCGAGAGTAATTCTTGTTGCACTTTTTATGAGCTGATGCAGCTCGAGTCTGTCTAAAATCTGCTTCCTATTGTTGGATTTCAATTTCAATTGATGACCATGGAATTCTTCCAAAATGTACAGCGTCTCTCCTAAGAGGATAGCTACTCAAAACCTTTCTTCGATGTATTGAAAAGACAATACACATGGTTTGGGTGGTCTGTGTAGAGAAACAACAACAAACGATCTGTTTAGTGGCGACATCTTATGTGTTGTCATCGTCAAAAATATGAAAACTATAGGAGAGAAAAGACAAATCAGAGATGCAAATCATCCTAGGGTGTAGTGGCATGAGATGTTGAAGTAAATTTAGTATACTTGGTGTAAGACGAAATGTTAGTGTGTGTGAAACTTATAGCAAATATCAATTACTCATATATTCATACAATCTGCGTGTTAAATTGGGGCCTCTCTGCTAACTAATATGGGTCGAGAAGGACCAAGAAATAAATAACATATACGTGAAAGTGATATTTAGAGTCGGGTGTAGGGCTTCATATGCATAAATCGAAAAAACAGGGAACATATACCATACATTTGCATGCAAACTTGTGAACTAATTCGTAATTCCTCATTATGTTAGGTTAGGTTAGATTGGATATGAAAAACATGTAAAAGTGATGTTGAATCGTGTCAAATACAGAATAATACGAATCACGGATAGCATTCAAACAATTGATGCAATTTTCTCAAGATGAAAGGGTCAATATTTGCTCAAACTAAATTGGATTTGGAGGAGTGTAGGTTAAGTATAGAACCACTGTGGCTACAGCCCTGCGTCACGCATCGCATTGAGACCATTGTAGAGAGGATAGTACATCTGGCGGTGTATTGAAACTATCTTGTCCGAGATGACGTACAGTGTTGAATAAATCGATGGGGAGATTCATGTATATCAATACCATATATGCAAATCCAACCTGTATAAAATATGTTAGGTTACCTTAGATTGATTAAATCTTGTATTCTAACATGACGTATAACTGATTCGTATTGAAGACGTTGCAACAAATGAAGTGAATTAGAACTATTGGAATCGGGCTGTTGAGGCTCATCCAAACGTTGCAATGGATATATCGACAATGTTCTGAAATCTGAAACAACAACTGCAAAAGGATATTTCCATATCAGAATTGTAGGAGTGTCTTCAAATGCTAATGATATGGTATATATACATCCCAAGTGGAGAGATTCGCATATATGTATACCATATATACCCATCAAACTTGAATAAAAGAAATGCATAATCATTGGTTAGGTTAGATAGGTTAGCTTTACCAGATACATATCGCCATAGGTGGCTATACCAATACCTTACATATGTATGTAACACAAACCAAGATCACTGCTAACGTCGTACATCAGTTATCGTATGGCAACAATTTTGTCCAAATGACGCATACTGTTATCCATAAATAGATAAATTGTAAGGCTTAGGCGTGATTTATAGGCTCGATTTTGTTGGGTGCAACCGTTACAGAATATATCTATAGCATGTTTGCTACCGATGATGTACATTTTTTCTTCTATGGAAGTACAAATACGAACAATTTCCTATGTGAGCAGCTAGCATAGCATAAGCTTGAACTCATCTCTGCTCTGAACCTTGCAACATCAAGTATACGGTGTCAGTTGGCACTGACACCGAATAGCCCTACAAAAAGCCGTTTGTATGACATTGTTCCGCGATTGCCAGTGTATAGTATTCAAAAGTGTGTACATGTGTGTGCATGATGCTGGCACTGACACCGTTTAGGCCTATAAAAGGACGTTTTTATGACATGGTTCAGAGACCGACAGTATATAGTAAACAAAAATGTGTACATGTGTGTGCACTATGTCTGCAGCGACGCCGGCAGCGGCTATTATATGCGTACCTAAGTGTGAATGTGTACACATAATTTGTGTTATTTAAAAAATATATATAAGTAGGATAGAGCCATGTGAAGTGATTTAATATGTATATTGCATAAAATAATGACTAAATGACGTATATAACCATCAAACTTGAATAATAACATAACTATTTGTTAGGATGGTTTGGTTAGAATGAATATCTCTTTGAAGTTAACATCACGTTAAGCTGATCAACATTAAAAACCTTGTAACAAATGAAGTCAATCTGTTTCTTTGGAACGAGCGGGCCTTTTCACTCTAGATACAAACGGAGTGACTAGGAACAATGGAAACAAAATCGTTGGGAAACGTTTCTCACTCGACATCACGCGCAATTTCTTCACGTATAGAGTTGTCGAAGAATGGAACAAACTTCCAACGGAGGTTGTAAACAGCATACAATAGATATGTTTCAGTCGCGGCTCGATAAGTTCCACATATATCGCCGATAAATAGCTAAGCTGTTCCCTTTCCTGTTGTTATAAAGAACAGAACCGGCACACGAAGCTCTCATAGACGTTCAACGTCAGAACTAATCCTCTTGCTATCAAAAGGCAACCTAGTTTGGGCCAATAGGCCTCATGAACATTCTACTCCAGAACTAACCCTCTTGCTATCAAGAGGCAACCTAGTTTGGGCCAATAGGCCTGTTGTTATCTTCCTACACTTGTAAACACTTGTAAACATACCCACAACACACCCAACACTATTATCTAACCCATTCATCTACAACCCTCCTAGTCACACCCCCCTCCCTTCCCCCCTCTACCCACCGGGCACATACGGCGACAGGACACCCGGGCCCATACGTATCACCAAGCCCAGGATCCATGCTTATCAATAACCCTAGTGCCCATACGTATCACCAACCCCCGGGATAAGCAACGGAATTATGCACTGCCTTTTCCCTATCTTCTTCAATCACCCACCAACACAGTTATTGCGCTTAGGAACAAGGTAACCATAAACCATAAAGAAAACTTATAGTATCAAACGAGTTAAACAAGTTCGCAAGAAACGTGATTTCCTCAATCAAAAGTTCTCGATTGTACTATCACTCATAATACGCAACCCAGCCAAAAGTCCCGGTCTGCACTACACGTCCGAATTTACGGTCATTTCTCTGTTTCTTTTCTATGTTTTCTTCCCCATCAGTACGAATAATTGCAGTTATTTGTACTACACTTCCTCTGCCGCAATCAAGCACTGAAGCTCTGCGGCATCCAATTCCCTGAAGCGGTGCTAAAAACACGCCTCTCCCTCTCGGCATCTGCCTGGTGCAGGGTTATGAGCAATTCAGCTTATCGCAATTTTACTTAACATCTGAAAAATTTATAGCACTACTTATTAAAAATGAGTAAATACGTGATAAAGGGTCAATACGTTTCAATAGATCTTGCAAAATCTCATGAATCCTTTAGTCTGTAAATCTGAGAAAATCAGCAATATAATATTCAAAAGCGATAAAAAATCCTCGAATTATGTTAACAACAATTCGGGCTCTACTCGTTGAAACCAAGTAGGTATTTGACCTGAATTATTATTTTAGAAAATTTGTTTGATATCGTTGCGTTAATTTCTTGCCGGAAAATAATGGTAAGCGTCTTTGTTAAGTGTTAGCAATTGCAGGATTATCAACCGCTACTGTACAGTAATGAACGATATAAGCGGCAAATGCATACTTGTTTCACCTCTTGAAAGTCCATAAAATTCTACTCCAGCTTATGTCGTCAGTGTTCATGAATGTGTAGGAAGCGTTTACGCTCGGTAATTCAGGTTCATCAGAAATGTATCGACGAAAATCGATTCAAATTTTCATCGTTCGATTCAGAAGTTGTTATTTTTTATTCGGTATTCCAACGCTTTCAAATAACCGATCAATATCGACCTCTGCTACAATTAACAGTGAGTAATAACAGTTTCACTCCCTAGTAACATTGGCACATACAATTCTGAGCACTGGATATCTGGATGTGAATGTGACATGGCAAAGCCTGGACAATAACTGCTAAGGAGAACAAAAGACGATCAGGGATGCCTTTTGAGATTGTGAGAAATGTGTGAAAGAAGATTGGTTGGGAGGAGGGACGTTGAAATCAAAATGGCAATCGCTATTGTGAGGCTGTGACACCCGTTATAAGAAGAAGGCTGTGACACCCGTTATAAGAGAGAAGGCTGTGACACCCGTTATAAGAGAGAAGGCTGTGACACCCGTTATAAGAGAGAAGGCTGTGACACCCGTTATAAGAGAGAAGGCGGTGACACCCGTTATAAGAGAGAAGGCGGTGACACCCGTTATAAGAGAGAAGGCTGTGACACCCGTTATAAGAGAGAAGGCTGTGACACCCGTTATAAGAGAGAAGGGTGTGACACCCGTTGTATGAGAGAAGGGTGTGACACCCGTTGTATGAGAGAAGGCTGTGACGCCCGTTATAAAAGAGAAGGCTGTGGCACCCGTTAGAAGAGGGAAGGCTTTAACACCCGTGATAAGAGAGAAGGCTGTGACACCCGTTATAAGAGAGAAGGCTGTGACACCCGTTATAAAAGAGAAGGCTTTGACACCCGTTATAAGAGAGAAGGCTGTGCCACCCGTTATAAGAGAGAAGGCTGTGACACCCGTTAAAAGAGAGAAAGCTTTGACACCCGTTATAAGAGAGAAGGCTGTGACACCCGTTATAAGAGAGAAAGCTGTGACACCCGTTATAAGTGAGAAGGCTGTGACACCCGTTATAAGAGAGAAGGCTGTGACACCCGTTATAAGAGTGAAGGCTGTGACACCCGTTATAAGAGCGAAGGCTGTGACACCCGTTATGTGAGAGAAGGCTGTGACACCCGTTATAAGAGCGAAGGCTGTGACAGCCGTTATATGAGAGCACCCGTTATAAGAGAGAAGGCTGTGACGCCCGCTATAAGGGGAAGAGACACAGCTCCTAGAAGGCCGTGAAATCCACTATTGAGGTTTTGAGACCCACTGTACGGGGGCTGTAAAACCCCCTCTAAGAGACCTTGACACCGGCTCTGAGGAGGTTATGATCCTTGTTGTACCACTCGATGTGCCTTGCACAATCTCCGAATGTAGATCTAAAACATAAAACAGTAGAGGAAGCCATTGCTTCTACTCTCGTATGCCTGCTCCCTTCTCGGAATGGAATAAAAACTGTTTTCTGATGCTGATTTTATTCCTACTACCATGCTCATGTTATTATGTTGCCAAAGTATCATATGCGCTCAGTACGGCTGAGTTAGTTTAAATTCCTTTCCAAGTAGATATGCTAAGCAAAACATAAACTGCTGCAAACGTCGCCAAGCTGGGAGCGGCGGCGGGGGAAGGGAAGACCTCGTATTGCTGGCACCGATCATTTGAACTAAGAACCAGCATAGACATATTCATTGCTGGGATATATAACAGTATCTTTTCCCAAAGTTTTCTCATCGTCTAAATGAAATACATGTAGCAAATAGATTGGTAACGATATGCAAATTTTGGATTATAAATGCATGTAATTATATTATTGTTAAACGAGGGTGTCGTTCGTTCCTATGCGATATTCGCCCATGATATCTGAAAACATTGAATATATCCACCGTATTGAACAACTATTCTTCTTACAAATGAACAACGTATCGCTTATTCAATCGGATAATTAACGTTCGTGAATATTACAATGAAAGAATTAATTGAAGTAGATATATGTGTGCACTTGAGAGTGCACTAATTATACAACATAAATGAAAGTCTAGCTCAGAAGGCAATGGGGATTATCTTTGAAACTGGTCGACATAAAGAAAATATTTTATCTGTAGAATTAGCAGAACTAAAGTGATGATTCAAACCACTGAGCTCATAAAATTGAATCTACCTTTCTGAATTATTAGTTCCACTCGTCAGTGTTGTTTTATTAACTGAACGCTACAATTGAAATTATTACTGTGCACAGAAAATTAATTAGTACGTTATACTCTGCGCAAAAAAATTAAACGGGCGGGCATACATTAGTGTTCCTAATCCATCTTTTCGATGCACACTAATAATTCAGGTGATAAAAAGGAACTGGTATAGAATACGTCAGCCTCAGAATGGTGAAAATTGTTGCCTGATTTGCGATATTATGAGCTAATGGCAATGATAATGCACACATCATACATACATCGTATCAACAATTGTTCTAGCACTACCCTGAGCTCAACTAAGCTGTCATCTCATCGGTCCTCTGTGAGGGTTAAATAAATGTATAGGTCTAAATTTTTCTTTTTGTTGCGTTCCTTAGTTCTGTTCGGAAAGGGTGACCGAAGAAATATTGATAAGGTTGATGATGATCTTTCGATCGAATATTTTAAGTGGTAATTTCAATGTGAAACATTCTGACCGTTATGCTCCGATGTGTGGAAATAAGAAAACGAAAAAATATAGCTTCAGATATGTTATTGGATATGGATGGATGCGGCACCCACACCACAAAGAGCCTGATTGAAGTAGATTTAGCTATTCCATTTCCCAAACGTGGACATTATATCACTCACAAGGAATGAATTCCTACGCGGCTGGTGGCCAAAACAAACGACTTTGGACCCGAATCTGATGACCGGGGAGAGCCTCGTTTGATCGCAATTAAATGAACGAGTCTGTCGAACAGACCAGGACACGAGAAACAATTACGAACCTGATTTTTACTCGATTAAATGACATGAATTTAAGTTCAATTGACTGAGTTGAATAATTGAAAACGAACTGCTTTTATCCAGAAGTAATTGAAAAAAAAAAATATCCATTGTGCGCTATTATGGTATATATTTATATTTTGGTGCTTTGTGATTTTGGGCCTTCCATTGCAATGAATGACTAGTTATCCTCTAAGCTGACAGTTTTTGCTATGCAAATACAGGCTTTCATTGGAGTGGATGATATCTAATCTGTTTAATAACCCACAATTAGTTACAATCGGTTTTCAATTCACTTATTATAAAGCAATTGAAATTAGGGTTCTGCAGGACTGTATCTTAAGGCCAGTTCTGTTATCGTTTCTCAAACAATTTAATGAAATGGCCTATTCCGTTGCCAACTTGCACATCATGCATTTATGATACAATCCATTGAAGTATTGCCTCTGTTCATTCAGGATTACCTCTCAAGAAACAGACAATTCTGCTCTTTCAGCACTCCGTGTCCGTGGCCGCCTCGAGGGGTTTAATACACCACCTTCCATTCATAGTGGGTTAACCACTACCCATAGTTCTAAAAACGGACTTATGCGATTTATTATAGATTCATATAATATATGAATCTATAATAGCTGTTGGAGACATCCTTGATATTCTTAGAGTATTGTGGTGAGTTGTTTGATTACACGGACAAGTTGGATATAATTCCATTTGTACAAAGAGAAGGAAGGTGCTATAAACATTCAGGACTCGTATTTGCACTTAGTTCAAATATTATTACTTGTATTGCATGAGCAGCTTTGTTGGAATATGACATCTATACTTAGTAGAGTCCCACGTAGGGAAACTAGTTTATTTTCGTTATAAACTGGCCATGATCATTTTTGTTTCTCACCTATGTGTCTTATGTAACTAGAGACAATTCTTCTGTGATAAAAATGTGTCTAAACATGAACTTGAATAATGTCGATGTCTCAAACTGTTCGTTTGAGACATCGTCTAACTATTGCCTTTTTTAAATATGTTAGTGAATCAACGTAGTTGTGATAGACAGTTTGTACTCAACCTTAGATTTGGCTATTTTCTTGAGATCGTTAATAATTTCCAGTTAAAAAAAATAAATGACATCCAGGTAATATCATGTGTCAACCAATGAAAAAGGTTCGTTTTTCAATTAGGTTTCGGGTCAATTTACTTAATATTTTAAGGTTTAAGAGCTAAAAAAATTAATGACGGTTGATAGACAACGCAAACAAATGAGCAATAACGCTCCGTTGCCGGGTCAGATGAATGCCAATTTTCATTTTATTCATTATAGTTCAGTAGCAAATACGCGCTACATTTGAAATTTTGTTAAACGATTGACAAAGTCTTTATTATAATCGGGTTGAAATTGTGCAGAATTTCATAATTGAATATGAAAATTGGATAAAGGAAATTTCTTCATGTGAATGCTTTGTGAAATTGAGAAAATATATGTTAACTTTGATTGATTTCGTTATCATGTATTTGTGCTCATGTTCTGTGTTGTGTTCATCTGCCTTAAACCTTTGTTATGATTGCTATTCTTTTCATACCCTGAGAGCTTATACAAGGTCGCTCCACCTGACACGAAACGTCAGATCAGCCCTTTTCATCTCCGCTAACTGTCATATCAGCCACATGTTGTTCCACCAACCGAACCAGGGTACAATTTTTTAACAGCGAACATTCATAGCATTGCTCAGTCTGAGCAGCCACTTTGATAACCGCTAAATGTCATATAAGCCACGAGTTGTTCCACCAACCGTACTTAGGTACCATTTTAATGGTTATCACTTCAATGAAACCTTTCTTACTCAACCAAACCTAACTTAGGAGTACGTGTTTCTAACCCGCGGGTCATAAGTACATGTTTCTAACATGCGGGGCAAACGTACATATTATTTTTGGGTACGTAATGCTGAATTTTATCTAAGGTTATGACAGTGTCTGGTTATGACAATGAGATGTATTGAAAAGACGCAAGTGCGCGGGTGCTGAAGCACTTTTTTTTAGCGCGAAAGCACTTGGGTAGGAAGATTTTTAACGGTTATGACAGTGTCCGGTTATGACAGTGAGCTGAAGCGAAGCAGAGCTAGTGCGCGTGTGCTGAAGTGAAGCAGCGCTAGTGCGCGTGTGCTGAAGCGAAGCAGCGCTAGTGCGCGTGTGCTGAAGTGAAGCAGCGCTAGTGCGCGTGTGCTGAAGTGAAGCAGCGCTAGTGCGCGTGTGCTGAAGCGAAGCAGCGCTAGTGCGCGTGTGCTGAAGTGAAGCAGCGCTAGTGCGCGTGTGCTGAAGCGAAGCAGCGCTAGTGCGCGTGTGCTGAAGTGAAGCAGCGCTAGTGCGCGTGTGCTGAAGTGAAGCAGCGCTAGTGCGCGTGTGCTGAAGCGAAGCAGCGCTAGTGCGCGTGTGCTGAAGTGAAGCAGCGCTAGTGCGCGTGTGCTGAAGCATTTTTAGCGCGAAAGCTGGGCTCCCCTTTATGCGAACATGATCGAACGAGCAAAGCGAGAGTAAGGAAAGGAAAATAAAAAGGCAATTGAAAACTGTCACTTGTATATATTACTGTAACATTGTAATATTTGGAATAATCTGGATGTCCTAACCATTACATCAGAGTTTCCCGCTATCCCTATTGTTACATTGTCTCATCACTTGCAGTGATTACCAGCTATCAACCCTGAGCTCCTTTCTTGAGTCCTGGCATCACGCTCGTATTGCTACTGAGGAAGGTCATCAGAGTGGCAATTGCATCGCTCGTGATAAGGCACACATAATAATAAAATGAAGGAGTGATCGTGATCATGAGATTCAAGGTGATCATCATAGAACATAATTTATGCTTGAAGTTGAATTAAAACCAAGACGAAAAACAAAAAAAAAATCGTGTTCGTTCATCAACATACTGTATGTTTCGTGTAGGGGGGGGGGGCACCAAGGACCTGAAGGAACTGTTCGGCCCTGCTGCAACATCAGCCTCCAAATTCCCTCATGGACGTTGTGAGCTCACGGGCTTCTTGCACAATCTTTCACCCTGAAGGCCAAGATTCGGGCGCGTGTGTGTGGGTATAGACGACTGTGTAACGATCTGCATTCCATGCGGCACCTTTCAGATTGATGAACTGCTTCATGTCAGTCTAGGCGGTTGTAATTGGGAGAGCTTTAATTCGTCGACATACCTTTTTCATGGTTCAAGTGGCTCAGATATGGATAAAAGGTGAAAGGAATTGTGCAAGCAAGACAACCTGTTACGTCCAATCAACACGACCTGTCCTTATGCATACATAATCTCATATCCATTCGTTTCCCGTAAACTAAAAACCTATCCTATCAAATCCTTACATCCGACAACTGCCTCATATCTGGAGCCTCTCTCGTCATGTCCGGTCCCCGTGGATTATCGTATCATTATCATTCCCTGTCAACAATTTATTCCGCCATGTCTTTCAGTATAAACCGGCACTCACTCGCTACAAAAATCCTACTTTTACAGAAACTACCTCTGTACTGAATATCAATAGCATCAGACGGCAACAACAAATAAGTTATCGGGCTTCAGAGACTAAATGTGATCCCCAATTTTATCAAGTGGAGTGCTGGCTTAACTCAAATAGTTGTGGTGCAACATAAGCTGTAGGTCAATTCACGATAACCTCAAATATCAACTAATTCAACTGAACAAGTTTTCTTTGATACACAATTTTCTGCCTAATTCTTCATCTTGTTCAAATCCATTATTTAAATCCTCATTGGGTTCGTGGGCAATGATTTATTGGTATTTTAGTTCTTGGTTTTGTTTATAATGTTGTTCTTCAAATTTCTTCATAAATAAAACTTGAACATGACACCTGACAACGTTATAAGTGAAACATGTGATTATTGTGTGTGGTACCAATTAGTACGACAATAAGCAAACAAGTAAAAACCATATCTCCGCGTTCATTAACGTATTTTATTAGGAATAAAGCAATAGTGTTCCAACACATCCAGCCTCGTGAGCCCGTGCATCAAACTCCACTGACGAGTAATGCTTTTATCGCGAACATGATTTAATTATTCTGCACGTCCATAACTGTACCGCTGACGGGTTTAGTCTTCCTGAGGAGCAGTTGCCGCGAGGCAGCAGTGGAACTGACACTCTCCTGCCACTGCACAAAAATGCGGGGCGGCAAAATAGTTTCAGGCAGCAGCACTGCAAGGAGACGGCGAGGCGTTGGAATTTGTCTTTGGCTGTTTGATAATTTCAAGTTTTTTTCCTGCCGTTCAGGATATGACAATCTGCAGCATCCCTGCTTGATCGTGAACCTCTTCAACTTGACGACATGCTTTATTAGAACTCTTAAGACGTTACCTGTTACTTTATATTCTGCAAATGAGATGCACCAGTTCTCCGGTACTCTATCGGCGTGTCGGACGCATGAATTTACCCTTTTTTGTGTGTTCGTACTTCAACAAATTTATTAGAAAATGCTAACGACTACAAATCGGAGTAACTGACTTGGGCCTAGTAGTATTTCGATATGATTGAGTTTCACGCCTTGCTATGTTTTCAAAATGCAAAATAAGAACATATATGCATTTCGAACTGGGAGTATTGTCGATCGATGCAATACAATAGTTGTTGAGCCGAAAAACACAATGGGACATGCTACATAACTGAAAATATAACAGCAAGGGAGGGAAATGCCACCCGTCTATTTGGCTGAACCGAATCGTTTCCTACACTTATAAAATGTCCAAATTTCAAACAAACTAAATGAAACTATTACAGGCAATGAAACATTTGTACGGTATTTTCGATAATGTTCTATGTTTTATATTTCTTCACCACTGAAAAAGACGCCAAGGCCGAGTACTGACATATATTTTCCGGACTCCGAATTGCATGGACGTGACCGTGGACATCCAGCAACAGCTGACAAAATAGCTTGCTACTTGGCCTATGTTAACCGACTCGACATACATAGAGGGTGCTTTGATCAGGTTACATTTCATTGTATCCGGTACAATCCCTTTTACAAGACCAGTTCGCAGAGGAAAATCGATCTAACGCCGGTTATACTTGTTATTTGTGTTAACTCGGGATTTGTGTTATCTAGTGAGACTCCTCCAGAGTGACACGCTCCTAAATCAACCGTCTTTTTTTATGACACGTTGTAAGCCCACGTACACCAATATTATGTCCAATCATAAGCTAAACCCACAAGAGGGCGTACGGTAACATTAAAGTACCGGCGGTGCTGATAGCGGTAGTGACGAAAAAAAGACGGTAGCAGTTACGGGACAAATTTTCTAAGATTCTTCCGGCAGCAGTACTGTCACTTGCTGGCGTTACTTTTTTTGTTTACTTATTGTAACAATTAACCTTATATTTCAATCAATTTATACTTTGAATTTCAAGATGGAACTATTTCGAAGTTACCTCTGAAAACCTCACATGCATGCATTTTTTTTAGGATTTCTTGATTTATTTTGATAAATCAAGAAATTAGAAATAACTGAATTTATTATTTAGCACGTATAATTGAATTTGACTAACTTGATACTGGTAATTTCCCGAAAGAACAATACTGATGCCAGTACGATACCGTACGCTTGCATCTGCTGCTGCTCCGCACCAACACTACATTTAGTGAGATAAATAATTGAAGTGATTGCCTCTGCATATAAAGACGGTTATGGTACAGACGAGGTGGAACTTTTGCCCTAATCGGCTGCGTCCTATTTTGAACCAGTACCACATTTCATTAGCGTAATTATTGCAAATGATGATTGAATAATATTACTTGGGATGGCCCAAAAAATTAAAGTTACTGTGTTTAGGTTTCAGATGCATTCTTTACTATATATCGATGACTACTATATGGTAAAAAACTTGGATGATGTGATCACATTTCTGGTCAGAACGCCCTACAAAGGAGCATGAAGTTGTGACTTGACAGTTTGTATTGTTTTAAGTTAATGAGTCATGGCAGTGGCTCACTGACTCAAACGGATCCACACCTAACCTGACAACCTTTGCTTCCCAATGTATTAGGCAAATAATCAACCAACAGCGATAAAAAATGTCCTATCGTAACATTATGTGTCATCAGGATATAGTTCATATTCATTATATAGTTAAAATATATTCTGTTATTCCATCAGTTTCGTGTATTTTTTGGGAAGGGTTGGTATTTGAGCTCAGCTAAAAGAGTAAGATGTACGCTACCGGTCATTCATGGACTCATATACTTGGTTGCTCGATATGATGTATATATAT
>SDVV010003494.1:0-21296 GCA_016164225.1 Gammarus roeselii | reverse complement strand
TCTGTTCTTAGATTTTTATTCATTGATGTCAGTCAGCATTTGGTACATTATTGTCTATTCTTTGATGACAGCATGCAGTTGGTTAACTATTGGGTATTCTCTGATGGCAGCCGGGGAATGTTTCATTATTGCGTATTCTTTGGTAGCGGCCTGCAGTTGGTTTAGTATTGTGTATTCTCTGATAGCAGTCAGCAGTTGGTTCATTATTATCTATTCTTTGATAGCGGTCTGCAGTTATTTCATTATTGTGTATTCGTTGATGGCAGCCTGCAGTTGGCTCATCATTGTGCATTATTTGATGGCAGCCTGCAGTTGATTCAATACTGTGTATTCTTTGATGGCAGTCTGCAGTTGGTTCATTATTGTGTCTCCTTTGATAGCAGTCAGCAGGTGGTTCATTATTGTTTATTCATTGATTGCAGCCTGCAGTCGGTTCATTATTCTGTAGTCTTTGATGGCGGCCTGCATTTGGTTCTTTATTGTGCATTATTTGATGGCAGCCAAGAGTTGGTTCAATAATGTGTTTTCTTTGATGGCAGCCGGCAGTTGGTTCATTATTGTATATTTTTTAATGGCATCCTGCAGTTGGTTCATTATTGTGTTTTCTCTGATGGCAGCCTGCGGTTTGTTCATTATTGTGTATTCTTTGATGACAGCCTGCAGTTGGTTTAATGAATGTGTACTCTCTGATCGCAGTCAGCAGTTGATTTATTATTATATATTCTTTGATAGTAGTCTGCCGTTAGTTCATTATTGTATATTCTTTGATGGCAGCCTGCAGTAGGCTCATCATTGTGCATTCTTTGATGACAGCCTGCAGTTGGTTCATTATTGTGCTATCTTGATGGCAGCCAGCAGATGTTTCACTATTGTGTACTCTTTGATGGCAGCCAGCAGTTGGTTCATTATTGTGTATTCTTTGATAACAGTTAGCAATTGGCTTATTATTGTGAATTCATTGATGGTAGCCTTCATTTGGTTAATTAATTTGTATTCTTTGATAGCCGCCTGCAGTTGGTTCATTATTGTGCATTCTTTGATGGAAGCCTGCAGTTGGTTCATTATTGTCCATTCTTTGAAGGCAGTCTGTAGTTGGTTCATTATTGTGTAATCCTTGATGTCAGCCTGCAGTTGCTTCATTATTGTGTATTCTTTGATGGCAGCCGGCAGTTGGTTCATTCATTCTTTGATGGCAGCCTGCAGTTGAATCATTAATGTATTTTCTTTGATAGCAGTCTGCAGTCAGTTCATTATTGTGTATTCCTTGATGTCGGCCTGCAGTTTGTTCATTATTGTGTATTCTCTGATGGCAGTCTGCAGTTGGTTATTTATTGTGTATTCTTTGATAGCAGCCTGCAGTTGGTTCATCATTGTCTATCCACTGATGGCAGCCTGCAGTTGGTTCATTATTGTGTATTCTTTGATGGCAGCCTGCAGTTAGTTCATTCCTGTGTATTCTTTGAAAGCAGTCAGCAGCTGGTTCATTATTGTCTCTTCTTAGATTTCTATTCTTTGATGTCAGTCTACATTTGGTTCATTATTGTCTATTCTTTGAAGGCAGCCTGCAGTTGGTTAACTATTGGGTATTCTCTGATGGCAGCCGGCGAATGGTTCATTATTGTGTATTCTTTGATAGCAGCCTGCAGTTAGTTCATTATTGTGTATTCTTTGATAGCAGTCAGCAGTTGGTTCATTATTGTCTGTTCTTAGATTTCTATTCTTTGATGTCAGTATGCATTTGTTTCATTATTGTCTATTCTTTGAAGGCAGCATGCAGTTGGGTAACTATTGGGTATTCTCTGATGGCAGCCGGCGGATGGTTCATTATTGTGTATTCTTTGATGGCGGGCTGCAGCTGGTTTAGTATTGTGTATTCTTTGATGGCAGCCTGCAGTTGATTCATTATTGTGTATTCGTTGCTGGCAGCAAGCAGTTGGTTCATTAATGTCCATTTTTTGATGGCAGTCACAGGTGTTTCATTATTGTCCATTCCTTGCTGGCAGCCTGAAGTTGGTTCATTATTGTGTATTCTTTGATGGCAATATGCATTTGGTTCATTATTTTGTATTCTTTGATAGCATTCAGCAGTTGCTTCATTATTATCTATTCTTTGATGGCAGACTGCGGTTGGTTCATTATTGTGTATTCTTTGATTGCAATCAGCAGTTGGTTCATTATTGTGTATTCGTTGATGGCAGCCTGCAGTTGGTTCATTATTGAGTATTCTTTAATGGCAGCCGGCAGTTGGTTCATTATTGTGTATTCTTTGATGGCAGTCTGAAGTTTGTTTATTATAGTGTATTCTTTGGTGGCAGTCTGCAGTTGGTTCATTATTTTGTATTCGTTGATGACAGCCTGCAGCTGGTTCAGTATTGTGTATTCTTCGATTGCAGCTTACAGTTGGTTCATTATTGTGTATCCTTTGATGGCAGCAAGCAGTTGATTCATTCTTGTGAATTCTTTGAGAGCAGTCAGCAGTTGGTTCATTTTTGTGTATTCATTGATGGTAGCCTACAGTTTGTTCATTATTGTGTATTCGTTGATGGCAGCCAGCAGTTGTTTCATTACTGTCCATTTTTTGATGGCAGTCGGCAGTTGGTTCATTATTGTGTTTTCATTGATGGCAGTCTGCAGTTGGTTTATTATTGTGTATTCTTTGATGGCTGTCTGCAGGTGGGTAATTATTGTGTATTCTTTGATAGCATTCAGCAATTAGTTCATTATTTTGTATTCATTGATGGTAGCCTTCAGTTGGTTCATTATTTTGTTTTCTCTGATAGCAGCCTGCAGTTGGTTCATTATTGCGCACTCCTTGATGGCAGCCTGCAGTTAGTTCATTATTGTCTATTTTTTGATGGCAGTGTGCAGTTGGTTCATTATTGTGCATTCCTTGATAGCAGGGTGCAGTTTGTTCACAAGAGTGTATTCTTTAATAACAGTCTGTAGTTGGTTCATTATTGTGCATTCTTTGATGGCAGCCAGCAGTTGGTTCATTATTTTCTTTTCTTTGATGGCAGTCTGTAGTTTTTTCGTTATTGTGTATTCCTTAAGGCCAGCCTGTAGTTGGTTCATTATTGTGTATTCTTTGATGACAGCCGGCAGTTGGTTCATTCATTCTTTGATAGCAGCCTGCAGTTGATTAAATATTGTATTTTCTTTAATGGCAGTCTGTAGTTGGTTCATTATTGTGTTTTCCTTGATGTCGGCATGCAGGTAGTTCATTATTGTGTATTCTTTATTGGCAGCACGCAATTGGTTCACTATTGTGTTTTCTCTGATGGCAGCCGGCAAATAGTTCATTATCGTGTATTCATTGATGGCGGCCTGCAGTTGGTTTATTATTGTGTGTTCTCTGATAGCAGTCAGCAGTTGGTTCATTATTATCCATTCTGTGATAGCGGTCCGCAGTTGGTTCATTATTGTGTATTCGTTGATGGCAGCCAGCAATTGGTTCATTATTGTCCATTTTTTGATAGCAGCCTGCAGTTATTTTATAATTGTGTATTCAATGATGGCAGCCAGCAGTTGGTACATTATTGCCAATTTTTTGATAGCAGCCACAGTTGTTTCATTATTGTCCATTCCTTGCTGGCAGCCTGCAGTTGGTTTATTATTGTGTATTCTTTGCTGACGGCCTGCAGTTGGTTTAATAAATGTGTTTTCTCTGATCGCATTCAGCAGTTGGTTTATTATTATATATTCTTTGATAGCATTCTGCCGTTAGTTCACTATTGTGTATTCTTTGATGGCAGCCTGCTGTTGAATCATGATTGTGCATGCTTTGATGGCAGCCTGCAGTTGGTTCACTATTAATTATTATTTTGAAAGCTGCTGGCAGTTGGTTCATTATTGTGTATTCTTAGATGGCAGCCAGCAGTTAGTTCATTATTGTGAATTCTTTGATAGTAGTCAGCAGTTGGTTCATTATTGTCTGTTCTTAGATTTTTATTCATTGATGTCAGTCAGCATTTGGTACATTATTGTCTATTCTTTGATGACAGCATGCAGTTGGTTAACTATTGGGTATTTTCTGATGGCAGCCGGGGAATGGTTCATTCTGCGTATTCTTTGATAGCGGCCTGCAGTTGGTTTAGTATTGTGTATTCTCTGATAGCAGTCAGCAGTTGGTTCATTATTATCTATTCTTTGATAGCGGTCAGCAGTTATTTCATTATTGTGTATTCGTTGATGGCAGCCTGCAGTTGGCTCATCATTGTGCATTATTTGATGGCAGCCTGCAGTTGATTCAATACTGTGTATTCTTTGATGGCAGTCTGCAGTTGGTTCATTATTGTGTCTCCTTTGATAGCAGTCAGCAGGTGGTTCATTATTGTTTATTCATTGATTGCAGCCTGCAGTCGGTTCATTATTCTGTAGTCTTTGATGGCGGCCTGCATTTGGTTCTTTATTGTGCATTATTTGATGGCAGCCAAGAGTTGGTTCAATAATGTGTTTTCTTTGATGGCAGCCGGCAGTTGGTTCATTATTGTATATTATTTAATGGCATCCTGCAGTTGGTTCATTATTGTGTTTTCTCTGATGGCAGCCTGCGGTTTGTTCATTATTGTGTATTCTTTGATGACAGCCTTCAGTTGGTTTAATAAATGTGTACTCTCTGATCGCAGTCAGCAGTTGGTTTATTATTATATATTCTTTGATAGTAGTCTGCCGTTAGTTCATTATTGTGTATTCTTTGATGGCAGCCTGCCGTTGGCTCATCATTGTGCATTCTTTGATGACAGCCTGCAGTTGGTTCATTACTGTGCTATCTTGATGGCAGCCAGCAGTTGTTTCACTATTGTGTACTCTTTGATGGCAGCCAGCAGTTGGTTCATTATTGTGTATTCTTTGATAACAGTCAGCAATTGGCTTATTATTGTGTATTCATTGATGGTAGCCTTCATTTGGTTAATTAATTTGATTTCTTTGATCGCCGCCTGCAGTTGGTTTATTATTGTTCATTCATTGATGGTAGCCTGCCGTTGGTTTATTATTGTGTATTTTTTGATGAAAGTCTGCAGTTGGTTCATTATTGTGTATTGTTTGATGACAGCCTGCAGTTGGTTCATTTTGGTTCATTCGTTGATGGTAGCCTGCAGTTGATTCATTATTGTGTATTTTTTGATGACAGTCAGCAGTTGGTTCATCATCGTCTATTCTTTGATGGCAGTCGGCAGTTGGTTCATAAACGTGTATACATTGATGGCAGTCTGCAGTTGGTTTATTGTTGTGTATTCATCGATGGCAGCCTACAGTTGGTTCATTATTGTAAATTCTTTGATGGCAGCCAGCAGTTGGTTCAATATTGTGCACTCCTTGATGGCATCTTACAGTTTGTTCATTATTGCCTATTCATTGATGGCAGTCTGCAGTTGTTTCATAATTGTGAATTCATTGATAACAGTCAGCAGTTGATCCACTATTGTGTATTCATTGATGGTAGCCTGAAGTTTGTTAATTATTGTGTATTCTTTGATAGCAGCCTGCAGTTAGTTACTATTGTGTATTCTTCGATAGCAGCCTACAGTTGGTTCATTATCGTCTCTTCTTTGATTGCAGTCTGCAGTTGGTTCATCATTGTGCATTTTTTGATAGCAGCCAGCATTCGTTCCATTAATGTCCATTTTTTGATGGCAGTCGGCAGTTGGTTCATTATAGTGTTCTCATTGATGACAGTCTGCAGTTGGTTTATTAATGTGAATTCTTTGATGGCAGTCTGCAGTTGGTTTTTGTTTTGTATTCTTTGATGGCAGCCTGCAGCTGGTTCAGTATTGTGTATTCTCTTATGGCAGCCTACAGTTGGTTCATTATTGTGTATTATTTGATGGCAGCCAGCAGTTGGTTCACTATTGTGTATTCTTTGATAAAAGTCAGCAATTGGCTTATTATTGTGTATTTATTGATGGTAGCCTTCATTTGGTTCATTGATTTGTATTCTTTGATGGCATCCTGCAGTTGGTTCATTGTTGTGCACTCCTTGATGGCAGCCTGCAATTAGTTCATTATTGTCTATTTCTTGGTGACAGTCTGCAGTTGGTTCATTTTTCTGCATTCTTTGATGGCAAGGTGCAGTTAGTTCACTATTGTGTATTCTCTGATGCCAGCCTGTAATTTGTTCATTATTGTGTATTCTTTGATGGCAGCCGGCAGTTGGTTCATTCATTCATTGATGGCAGCCTGCAGTTGGTTCAGTATTGTATTTTCTTTGATGGCAGTCTGCAGTTGGTTCATTATTGTGTATTCCTTGATCTCGGCCTGCAGTTGGTTCATTTTTGTGTATTCTTTGATGGCAGTCTGCAGTTGGTTCATTATTGTGTATCCTTTGATAGCAACCTGCAGTTGGTTCATCATTGTCTATCCATTGATGGCAGCCTGCAGCTGGTTCATTATTGTGTATTCCTTGATGTCGGCCTGCAATTGGTTCATTATTGTGTATTCTTTGATGGCAGTCTGCAGTTGGTTCATTATTGTGTATTCTTTGATAGCCGCCTGCAGTTGGTTCATCATTGTCTATCCATTGATGGCAGCCTGCAGTTGGTTCATTAGTGTGCATTCTTTGATGGCAGCCTGCAGTTGGTTCAATATTGATTATTATTTGATGGCAGCCTGCAGTTGGTTAATTATTGTGTATATTTTGATGGCAGGCAGCAGTTAGTTCATTATTGTGTATTCTTTGATAGCAGTCAGCAGTGGGTTCATAAATGTCTGTTCTTAGATTTCTATTCTATGATGTGTCTGAATTTGGTTCATTATTGTCTATTCTTTGATGGCAGCATGCAGATGGTTTACTATTGGGATTTCTCTGATGGCAGCCGGCGTATGGTTCATCATTGTGTATTCTTTGATGGCGGCCTGCAGTTGGTTTAGTATTGTGTATTCTCTGATAGCAGTCAGCAGTTGGTTCATTATTATCTGTTCTTTGATAGCGGTCTGCAGTTATTTCATTATTGTGTATTCGTAGATGGCAGCCTGCAATTAGCTCATCATTGTGGATTATTTGATGGCAGCCTGCAGTTGGTTCAGTATTGTGCATTCTTTGATTTCAGCCCGCAGTTGGTTAACTATTGTGTATTCTTTGATGGCAGCCTGCAGTTGATTCATTATTGTGTATTCGTTGATGGCAGCTAGCAGTTGGTTCAATATTGTCCATTTTTTTATGGCAGGCTGCAGTTGATTCATTTTTGTGTATCCATTGATGGCAGACAGCAGTTGGTAAATTAATGTCCATTTTTTGATGGTATTCACAGTTTTTTCAATATTGTCCATTCTTTGCTAGCAGCCTGCAGTTGGTCCATTATAATCTATTCTTTGATAGCGGTCTGCAGTCATTTCATTATTGTGTATTCGTAGATGGCAGCCTGCAATTAGCTCATCATTGTGCATTCTTTGATGGCAGCCCGCAGTTGGTTCACTATTGTGTATTCTTTGATGGCAGCCTGCAGTTGATTCATTATTGTGTATTCGTTGATAGCAGCCAGCAGTTGGTTCATTATTGTCCATTTTTTTATTGCAGGCTGCAGTTGATTCATTTTTTGTGTATCCGTTGATGGCAGACAGCAGTTGGTACATTAATGTCAATTTTTTGATGGTAGTCACAGTTTTTTCATTATTGTCCATTCTTTGCTAGCAGCCTGCAGTTGATTCATTTTTGTGTATCCGTTGATGACAGTCAGCAGTTGGTTCATTATTGTCTATTCGTTGATGACAGCCTGCAGTTGGTTCATCATTGTGCATTCTTTGATGGCAGCCTGCAGTTGGTTCATTATTGTCCATTCTTTTATGGAAGCCTGCAGTTGGTTTATTATTTTTATTCCTCGATGGCAGTCTAGAGTTGGTTCACTATAGTGTGTTCTTTGATGACAGCCTGCAGTTAGCTCATTTTGTGCCTTATTTAATGGCAGCCTGCAGTTGGTTCATTATTGTGCATTCCTTGGTTGCAGCCCGCAAAGGGTTCATTATAATTCATTCTTTGATGGCAGGCTGCAGCTGGTTCATTATTATGTATTTTTGATGACAGTCTGCAGTTGGTTCATTATTGTGTATTGTTTGATGACAGCCTGCAGTTGGTTCGTTTTTGTTCTTTCTTCGATAATAGCCTGCAGTTGATTTATTATTATGTATTTTTTGATAGCAGTCAGCAGTTGGTTCATCATTGTTTATTCTTTGATGGCAGGCGGCAGTTGGTTCATTAATGTGTATTCATTGATGGCAGTCTGCAGTTGGTTTATTGTTGTGTATTCATTGATGGCAGCCTTCAGTTGGTTCATTATTGTGTATTCTTTGATGACAGCCTGCAGTTAGTTCATTTCTGTGCACTCCTTGATGGCAGCCTGCAGTTAGTCCATTATTGTTTATTCATTGATGGCAGTCTGCAGTTGGTTCATTATTGTACATTGCTAGATGGCATCCGGCAGTGGGTTCATTATTGTGCATTCATTGATGGGAGCCTGCAGTTGGTTCAATATTATATTTTATTTGATGGCAGTCTGCAGTTGGTTCATTATTGTGCATTCTTTGATGGCAGGCTGCAGTTGGTTCACTATTGATTATTATTTGACGTCAGCTTGCAGTTGGTTCATTATTATGTATCTGCTGATGGTAGCCTGCAGTTGGTTCATTATTGTGTATTCTTTAATTGCAGCCAGCAGTTGGTTCATTATTGTGTATTCTTTGTTGGCAGTCTGAAGTTGGTTCATTGTTGTGTATTCATTAATGGCAGCCTGCAGTTGGTTTATCATTGTGTATTCTTTGATGGCAGCCTCAGCTGGTTCATTATTGTGTATTCTTTGATAGCAGTTAGCAGTTGGCTCATTATTGTCTATTCATTGATGTATATTCTTTGCTGGCTGTCTGCAGTTGATTCCTTTATGTATATTCTTTGATGGCAGCCAGCAGTTGGTTCATTATTGTGCACTGTTTTGTGGCAACCTGCAGTTGGTTCATTATTGTCTATTCTTTGATGGCAGTCTGAAGTTGGTTCATTATTGTGTGTTCATTAATGGCAGACTGCAGTTGGTTTTTTATTTTACATTCTTTGATGGCAGCCTGTTGTTAGTTCATTATTGTCTATTCTTTGATAGCAGTCAGCAGTTGGCTCATTATTGTCTATCCATTGATGTCTATTCATTGATGGCAGTCTGCAGTTGATTCATTTCTGTCTATTCTTCGATGGATGCATGCATTAGGTTCATTATTGTGCACTGTTTGGTGGCAACCTGCAGTTAGTTCATCATTGTCTATTCTTTGATAGCAGTCTGCAGTTGATTCATTGTTGTGCATTAATTGATGGCAGCCTGCAGTTCGTTCATTCTTGTACACTCCTTTATTGCAGCCTGTAGTTAGTTCATTATTGTCTATTCTTTGATAGCAGTCCGCAAATGTTTCATTATTGTGCATTATTTTATAGCAGCCTGCAGTTAGTTCACCATTGTGTATTCTTTGATATCAGCCTGCAGTTGGTTCATCATTGTCTTTTTATTGATGGCAGCCTTCAGTTGGTTCATCATCGTGCATTCTTTGATGGCAGCCTGCAGTTGGTTAACTATTGATTATTATTTGACGGCAGCCTTCAGTTGGTTCATTATTGTGTATTCCTTGATGGCAGCCTCAGTTGGTTCAGCATTGTGTATTCTTTGATAGCAGTTAGCAGTTGGTTCATTAATGTCCATTTTCTTGATGGCAGCCTGCAGTTGTTTCATTATTGTCTATTATTTACTGGCAGCGTCTGCTGGTTCATTATTGTGTATTCTTTGATGGCAGTCTGCAGTTGATTCATTATTGTGTATTCTTTGATAGCAGTCAGCATATTGTTCATTTTTATCTATTCTTTGATGGCAGTCTACATTTGGTTCATATTTTTGTATTTTTTTAATGCAATCTGTATTTGGTTCATTATTGTGCACTCCTTGATGACAGCGTGCAGTTAGTTCATCATTGTCTATTCTTTGATGGCAGTCTGCAGTTGGTTCATTATTGTGCCTTCTTTAATGGCAGCCTGCAGGTGGTTCATTATTGTACACTCCTTCATGACAGCCTATAGTTAGTTCATTATTGTCTATTCTATGATAGCAGTTCGCAAATGGTTCATTATTGTGCATTATTTTATAGCAGCCTGCAGTTAGTTCACTATTGTGTATTCTTTGATATCTGCCTGCAGTTGGTTCATCATTGTCTTTCTATTGATGGTAGCCTTCAGTTGGTTCATTATCGTGAATTATTTGATGGCAGCCTGCAGTTGGTTCACTATTGATTATTATTTGATGTCAGCCTGCAGTTGGTTCACTATTGATTATTTTTTGATGGCAGCCTGCAGTTGGTTCATTATTGTGTATTCCTTGATGGCAGCCTCAGTTGGTTCATCATTGTGTATTCTTTGATAGCAGTTAGCAGTTTGTTCATTGTTGTCTATTATTTGATGTCCATTCTTTAATGGCAGCCTGCAGTTGGTTCATCTTTGTGCATTATTTGATGTCAGCCTGCAGTTGGTTCACTATTGATTATTATTTGATGGCAGCCTGCAGTTGGTTCATTATTGTGTATTCCTTGATGGCAGCCTCAGTTGGTTCATCATTGTGTATTCTTTGATAGCAGTTCGCAGTTGGTTCATTGTTGTCTATTATTTGATGTCCATTCTTTAATGGCAGCCTGCAGTTGGTTCATCTTTGTGCATTATTTGATGTCAGCCTGCAGTTGGTTCACTATTGATTATTATTTGATGACAGCCTGCACATGGTTCATTATTGTGTATTCCTTAAGGGCAGCCTCAGTTGGTTCATCATTGTGTATTCTTTGATAGCAGTAGGCGGTTGGTTCATTATTGTCTATTCTTTGATGTCTATTCTTTGATGGCAGCCTGCAGTTGGTTCATCATTGTGCATTCTTTGATGGCAGCCAGCAGTTGGTTCACTATTTGTCTTTATCCGATGACAGCCTGCAGTTGGTTCATTATTGTGTATTCAATGATGTTAGCCTCAGCTGGTTCATTATTGTGTTGTCTTTGATAGCAGTCAGCAGTTGATTCATTTTTGTCTATTCTTTGATGTCTATTCTTTGAAGGCAGTCTGCCGTTGATTCATTATTGATTATTCTTTGATGGCAGGCTGCAGTTTGTTCATTATTGTGCATTATTTAGTGGCAGCCTGCAGTTGGTTCATTATTGTCTATTCTTTGAAGGCAGTCTGAAGTTGGTTCATTATTGTGTATTCTTTAATGGTAGCCTGCAGTTGGTTCATACTTATGTATTCCTTGATAGCAGTCAGCAATTGGTTCATTATTGTCTATTTTTTGATGTCTATTCTTTGATGGCAGTCTGCAGTTGATTCATTATTGTCTATTCTTCGATGGCAACCTACAGTTGGTTCATTATTATGCATTATTAGTGGCAGCCCGCAGTTGGTTCATTACTGTCTATTTTTTGATGGCAGTCTGAAGTTGGTTCATTATTGTGTATTCTTTAATGGCAGCCAGTAGTTGGTTCATTATTGTACACTCCTTTATGGCAGCCTGTAGTTAGTTCATTATTGTCTTGTCCTTGATAGCAGTCAGCAGTTAGCTCATTATTGTCTATCCATTGATGTCTATTCTTTGATGGCAGTCTACAGTTGATTCATTTTTGTCTATTCTTCGATGGATGCCTGCATTAGGTTCATTATTGTGCACTGTTTGGTGGCAACCTGCAGTTAGTTCATCATTGTCTATTCTTTGATAGCAGTCTGCAGTTTGTTCATTGTTGTGCATTAATTGATGGCAGCCTGCAGTTCGTCCAATATTGTACACTCCTTTATTGCAGCCTGTAGTTAGTTCATTATTGTCTATTCTTTCATAGCAGTCCGCAAAAGTTTCATTATTGTGCATTATTTTATAGCAGCCTGCAGTTAGTTCACTATTGTGTATTCTTTGATATCAGCCTGCAGTTGGTTCATCATTGTCTTTTTATTGATGGCAGCCTTCAGTTGGTTCATCATCGTGCATTCTTTGATGGCAGCCTGCAGTTGGTTAACTATTGATTATTATTTGATGGCAGCCTACAGTTGGTTCATTATTGTGTATTCCTTGATGGCAGCCTCAGTTGGTTCATCATTGTGTATTCTTTGATAGAAGTTAGCAGTTGGTTCATTAAAGTCCATTTCTTGATGGCAGCCTGCAGTTGTTTCATTATTGTCCATTATTTACTGGCAGCGTCTGCTGGTTCATTATTGTGTATTCTTTGATGGCAGTCTGCAGTTGGTTCATTATTGTGTATTCTTTGATAGCAGTCAGCATATTGTTCATTTCTATCTATTCTTTGATGGCAGTCTACAGTTGGTTCATAATTGTGTATTTTTTTAATGCAATCTGAATTTGGTTCATAATTGTGCACTCCTTGATGACAGCGTGCTGTTAGTTCATCATTGTCTATTCTTTGATGGCAGTCTGCAGTTGGTTCATTATTGTGGCTTCTTTAATGACAGCCTGCAGGTGGTTCATTATTGTACACTCCTTCATGTCAGCCTGTAGTTAGTTCATTATTGTCTATTCTTTGATAGCAGTCCGCAAATGGTCCATTATTGTGCATTATTTTATAGCAGCCTGCAGTTAGTTGACTATTGTGTATTCTTTGATACCAGCCTGCAGTTGGTTAATTATTGTGCCTTCTTTAATGGCAGCCTGCAGGTGGTTCATTATTGAACACTCCTTCATGGCAGCCTGTAGTTACTTCATTATTTTCTACTCTTTGATAGCAGTCCGCAAATGGTTCATTATTGTGCATTATTCTATAGAAGCCTGCAGTTAGTTGATTATTGTGTATTCTTTGATATCAGCCTGCAGTTGGTTCATCGTTGTCTTTTTATTGACGGTACCTTCAGTTGGTTCATTATCGTGCATTCTTTGATGTCATCCTACAGTTGGTTCACTATTGATTATTATTTGATGGCAGCCTGCAGTTGGTTCATTATTGTGTATTCCTTGATAGCAGCCTCAGTTGGTTCATCATTGTGTATTCTTTGATAGCAGTTAGCAGTTGGTTCATTATTTATTTCTTGATGGCAGCCTGCAGTTGTTTCACTGTTGTCCATTATTTACTGGCAGCGTCTGCTGGTTCATTATTGTGTATTCTTTGATGACAGTCTGCAGTTGGTTCATTATTGTGTATTCTTTGATAGCTGTCAGCAAATTGTTCATTTTTATCTATTCCTTGATGGCAGTCTGCAGTTGGTTCATAATTGTGTATTTTTGTAATGCAATCTGTAGTTGGTTCATTATTGTCCACTCCTTGCTGACAGCGTGCAGTCAGTTCATCATTTTCTATTCTTTGATGGCAGTCTGCAGTTGGTTCATTATTGTGCATTCTTTAATGGCAGCCTGCAGTTGGTTCATTATTGTGCATTATTTGATGTCAGCCTGCAGTTGGTTCACTATTGATTATTATTTGATGGCAGCCTGCAGTTGGTTCATAATTGTGTATTCCTTGATAGCAGCCTCAGTTGGTTCATCATTGTGTATTCTTTGATAGCAGTTAGCAGTTGGTTCATTGTTGTCTATTCTTTGATGTCCATTCTTTAATGGCAGCCTGCAGTTGGTTCATCATTGTGCATTATTTGATGTCAGCCTGCAGTTGATTCACTATTGATTATTATTTGATGGCAGCCTGCACTTGGTTCATTATTGTGTATTCCTTGATGGCAGCCTCAGTTGGTTCATCATTGTGTATCCTTTGGTAGCAGTAGGCGGTTGGTTCATTATTGTCTATTCTTTGATGTCTATTATTTGATGGCAGCCTGCAGTTGGTTCATCATTGTGCATTCTTTGATGGCAGCCTGCAGTTGGTTCACTATTTGTCTTTATCCGATGACAGCCTGCAGTTGGTTCATTATTGTGTATTCATTGATGTCAGCCTCAGCTGGTTCATTATTGTGTTGTCTTTGATAGCAGTCAGCAGTTGGTTCATTTTTGTCTATTCTTTGATGTCTTCTCTTTGAAGGCAGTCTGCCAATGATTCATTATTGATTATGCTTTGATGGCAGCCTGCAGTTTGTTCATTATTGCGCATTATTTAGTGGCAGTTTGAAGTTGGTTCATTATTGTGTATTCTTTAATGGCAGCCTGCAGTTGGTTCATACTTATGTATTCCTTGATAGCAGTCAGCAATTGGTTCATTACTGTCTATTCTTTGATGTCTATTCTTTGATGGCAGTCTGCAGTTGATTCATTATTGTCTATTCTTCGATGGCAGCCTGCAGTTGGTTCATTATTATGCATTATTAGTGGCAGCCCGCAGTTGGTTCATTACTGTCTATTTTTTGATGGCAGTCTGAAGTTGGTTCATTATTGTGTATTCATTAATGGCAGCCAGCAGTTGGTTCTTTATTGCGCATTTTTTGATGGCAGCCTGCAGTTCGTTCATTATTGTCTATTCTACAATTGCAGCCTGCAGTTGGTTCATTATTGTGCACTCCTTGATGACAACGTACAGTTAGTTAATCATTTTCTATTGCTCGATGGCAGTGTGCAGCTGGTTCATTATTGTGCATTCTTTAATGGCAGCCTGCAGTTGGTTGTTCATTACTATCTATTCATTGATGGCAGTCTGCAGTTGGTTCATTATTGTGTATTCTTTAATGACAGCCAGCAGTTGGTTCATTATTGTGTATTCTTTGTTGGCAGCCGGCAGTTAGTTCACTATTGTGCATTAATTGATGGCAGAGTGCAGTTGGTTCATTATTGTATTTTCATTGATGGCAGCCTGCAGTTGATTCATTATTGTGTATTCGTTGACGGCAACCAGCAGTTGGTTCATTATTGTCTATTTTTTGATGGCAGCCTGCAGTTGTTTCATTGTTGTCCATTATTTGGTGGCAGCCTGCAGTTATTTCATTATTGTGTATTCTTTGTTGGCAGTCTGCAGTTGGTTCATTATTGTGTATTCTTTGATAGCAGTCAGATGATGGTTCATTATTATCTAATCTTTGATGGCAGTCTGCAGTTGGTTCATTATTGTGTATTCATTGAATGCAATCTGTAGCTGGTTCATTATTGTGTGTTCGTTGTTGGTCGCCGGCGGATGATTCATTGTTGTGCATTAATTGATGGCAGCCTGCAGTTGATTCATTATTGTATTTTCTTTGAATGCAGCCTGCAGTTGGTTCATTATTGTACACTCCTTGATGGCAGCCTGTAGTTAGTTCATTATTATCTATTCTTCGACGGCAGTCTGCAGTTGGTTCATTATTATGCATTCCTTGATAGCACCCTGCAGTTGGTTCACTAATGATTATTATTTGATGGCAGCCTGTAGTTGGTTCATTATTGTGTTTCCATTGATGGCAGCCTTAGCTGGTTCATTATTGCGTAGTCTTTGATAGCAGTCAGCAGTTGATTCATTTTTGTCTATTCTTTGATGTCTATTCTTTGATGACAGTCTGCCGTTGATTCATTATTGTTTATTCTTCGATGACAGCCTGCAGTTGGTTCATTATTGTGCATTATTTAGTGGTAGCCTGCAGTTGGTTCATTATTGTCTATTCTTTGATGGCAGTCTGATGTTGGTTCATTATTGTGTATTCTTTCATAGCTGCCTGCAGTTAGTTCTTTATTGCGCATTCCGTGATTGCAGCCTGCAGTTTCTTCATTATTGTGTATTCTTCAATTGCAGCCTGCAGTTGGTTCATTTCTGTGTATGCTTTGATTGCGACCTGCAGTTGGTTTATTATTGTGTATTCTCTGATAGCAGTCAGCAGTTGATTCATTATTATCTATTCCTTGATAGCGGTCTGAAGTTGGTTAATTATTGTGTATTCTTTGATGGCAGACTGCAGTTAACTCATCAATGTGCATTCTTTGATGGCAGCCTGCAGTTGGTTCATTATTGTGAATTCTTTGATGGCAGCCTGCAGCTGGTTCACTATTGTGTATTCATTGATGGCAGCCTTCATTTGATTCATCATTGTGTATTCGTTGACGGCAACCAGCAGTTGGTTCATTATTGTCCATTTTTTGGTGGCAGCCTGCAGTTGGTTCATTATTGTCCATTATTTGCTGGCAACCTGCAGTTGGTTCATTATTGTGTATTCTTTGATGGCAGTCTGCAGTTGGTTCATTATTGTGTATTCTTTGAATGCAATCGGGAGTTTTTTCATTATTGTGCACTCCATGATGACACCGTGTAGTTAGTTCATCATTTTCAATTCCTTGGTGGCAGTCTGCAGCTTGTTCATTATTATGCACTCTTTGATGGCATCTTGCAGTTAATTCATTATTGTCTATTCTTAGATAGCGGTCTGCAGTTGATTCAATATTGTGTATTCTTGGATGGCAGCCTGCAGTTGACTCCTCATTGTGCCTTATTTGATGGCAACCTGCAGTTGGAACATTATTGTGCATTCCTTGGTGGCAATCCGCAGTTGGTTCACTATTGTGTATTCATTGATGGTAGCCTGCAGTTTATTCATTATTGCGTATTCGTTGACGGCAACCAGCAGTTGGTTCATTATTGTCTATTATTTGGTGGCAGCCTGCAGTTGGTTCATTATTGTGTATTCTTTGATGGCAGTCTGCATTTGGTTCATTATTGTCCATTATTTGGTGGCAGCCTGCAGTTGGTTCATTATTGTGTTTTCTTTGATGGCAGTCTGCAGTTGGTTCATTATTGTGTATTCTTCGATAGCAGTCAGCAGATGGTTCATTATTATCTATTCTTTGATGGCAGTCTGCAGTTGGTTCATTATTGTGTATTCATTGAATGCAATCTGTAGCTGGTTCATCATTGTGTGTTCTTTGTTGGCAGCCGGCAGATGGTTCATTATTGTGCATTAATTGATGGCAGCCTGCAGTTGTTTCATTATTGTATTATCTTTGAATGCAACCTGTAGTTGATTCATTATTGTGCACATCTTGATGACAGCGTGCAGTTAGTTCATCATTGTCTATTCTTTGATGACAGTCTGCAGTTGTTTCATTATTGTCCATTATTTGGTGGTAGCCTGCAATTGGTTCATTATTATGTATTCTTTGATGGCGGTCTGCAGTTGGTTCATTATTGTGTATTCCTTGATAGCAGTCAGCAGATGGTTTTATTATCTATTATCTGATGGCAGTCTGCAGTTGGTTCATTATTGTGTATTCCTTGAATGCAACCTGTAGTTGATTCATTATTGTGCACATATTGATGACAGTTGCAGTTAGTTCATCATAGTCTATTCTTTGATGACATTCTGCAGTTGTTTCATTATTATCCAGTATTTGGTGGCAGCCTGCAGTTGGTTCATTATTGTGTATTCTTTGATAGCATTCAGCAGATGGTTCATTATTATCTATTCGCTGATGGCAGTTTTCAAATGGTTTAATATGGTGTATTCTTTGAATGCAACCTGTAGTTGATTCATTATTGTGCACATCAGGATGACAGCGTGCAGTTAGTTCATTATTGTGTATTCCTTGAATGCAACCTGTAGTTGATTCATTATTGTGCACACCTTGATGACAGCGTGCAGTTAGTTCATCATTGTCTATTCTTTGATGACAGTCTGCAGTTGTTTCATTATTTTCCATTATTTGGTGGCAGCCTGCAGTTGGTTCTTTATTGTGTATTCTTTGATGGCAGTCTGCCGTTGTTTCATTATTGTGTATTCTTCGATAGCAGTCAGCAGATGGTTCATTATTATCTATTCTTTGATGGCAGCCTGCAGTTGGTTCACTATTGATTATTATTTGATGGCAGCCTGCTGTTGGTTCATTATTGTGTATTCTTTAAAGGCAGACTCAGTTGGTTCATTATTGTGTATTCTTTGATAGCAGTCATCAGTTGGTTCATTATTGTCTATTCTTTGATAGCAGTCTGCAGTTGATTCATTATTGTCTATTCTTTGATGGCAGCCTGCAATTGGTTCATTATTGTGCATTCTCTGATGTCAGCCTGCAGTTGGCTCACTATTGATTGTTATTTGATGGCAGCCTGCAGTTGGTTCATTATTATGTATTCTTTGATGGCAGCCTGCAGCTGGTTCATTACTGTCTATTCTTTGATGGCTGTCTGCAGTTGGTTCATTATTGTGTATTCTTTAGTGGCAGCCAGCAGTTGGTTCATTATTGTGTATTCTTTGTTGGCAGCCGGCAGTTAGTTCACTATTGTGCATTAATTGTTAGCAGCATGCAGTTGGTTCATTATTGTATTTTCATTGATGGCAGCCTGCAGTTGATTCATTATTGTGTATTCGTTGATTTCAACCAGCAGTTAGTTCATTATTGTCTACTTTTTGATGGCAGCCTGCAGTTGTTTCACTATTGTCTATTATTTGGTGGCAGCCTGCAGTTGGTTAATTATTGTGTATTCTTTGATAGCAGTCAGCAGATAATTCATTATTATCTATTCATTGATGGCAGTCTGCAGTTGGTTCATTATTGTGTATTCGTTGAATGCAATCTGTAGCTGGTGGATTATTGTGTGTTCTTTGTTGGCAACCGGCAGATGGTTCATTGTTGTGCATTACTTGATGGCAGCCTGCAGTTGATTCATTCTTGTATTTTATTTGAATGCAGCCTACAGTTGGTTCATTATTGTACACTCCTTGATGGCAGCCTGTAGTTAGTTCATTATTGTCTATTCTTCGATGGCAGTCTGCAGTTGGTTCATTATTATGCATTCCTTGATGGCAGCCTGCAGTTAATTCACTAATGATTATTATTTGATGGCAGCCTGCAGTTGGTTCATTATTGTGTTTTCATTGATGGCAGCCTCAGCTAGTTAATTATTGCGTAATCTTTGACAGCAGTCAGCAGCTGGTTCATTATTGTCGATTCATTGATGGCAGTCTGAAGTTGGTTCATTATTGTGTATTCTTTAATAGCTGCCTGCATTTGCTTCTTTTTTGCGCATTCTGTGATGGCAGCCTACAGTTTTTTCATTATTGTGTATTCTTCAATTGCAGATTGCAGTTGGTTCATTATTGTGTATGCTTTGATTGCGACCTGCAGTTGGTTTATTATTGTGTATTCTCTGATAACTGCCAGCAGTTGATTCATTATTATATATTCCTTGATAGCGGTCAGAAGTTGGTTCATTATTGTGTATTCTTTGATGGCAGCCTGCAGTTGACTCATCAATGTGCATTCTTTGATGGCAGCCTGCAGTTGGTCCATTATTGTAAATTATTTGATGGCAGCCTGCAGTTGGTTTACTATTGTGTATTCATTGATGACAGCCTTCAGTTGATTCATCATTGTGTATTCGTTGACGGCAACCAGAAGCTGGTTCATTATTGTCCAGATTTTGGTGGCAGCCTGCAGTTGGTTCAATATTGTCAATTATTTGCTGGCAACCATCAGTTGGTTCATTATTGTGTATTTTTTGATGGCAGTCTGCAGTTGGTTCATTATTGTGTATTCTTTGATAGCAGTCAGCAGATGATTCATTAGTATCTATTCTATGAAGGCAGTCAGCAGTTGGTTCATTATTGTGTATTCTTTGAATGCAATCGGTAGTTGGTTCATTACTGTGCACTCCTTGATGACACCGTGCAGTTAGTTCATCATTTTCTATTCATTGATGGCAGCCTGCAGCTGTTCATTAGTGTGCACTCCTTGATGGCATCTTGCAGTTGATTCATTATTATCTATTCTTAGATAGCGGTCTGCAGTTGGCTCATTATTGTGTATTCTTGGATGGCAGCCTGCAGTTGGCTCCTCATTGTGCGTTATTTGATGGCAACCCGCAGTTGGTTTATTATTGTGCATTCCTTGGTGGCAATCCGCAATTGGTTCACTATTGTTTATTCATTGATGGTAGCCTGCAGTTTATTCATTATTGCGTATTCGTTTACGGCAACCAGCAGTTGGTTCATTATTGTCTATTATTTGGTGGCAGCCTGCAGTTGGTTCATTATTGTGTATTCTTTGATGGCAGTCTGCATTTGGTTCATTATTGTCCATTATTTGGTGGCAGCCTGCAGTTGGTTCATTATTGTGTTTTCTTTGATGGCAGTCTGCAGTTGGTTCATTATTGTGTATTCTTCGATAGCAGTCAGCAGATGGTTCATTATTATCTATTCTCTGATATCAGTCTGCAGTTGGTTCATTATTGTGTATTCTTTGAATGCAACCTGTAGTTGATTCATTATTGTGCACATCTTGATGACAACGTGCAGTTAGCTCATCATTGTCTATTCTTTGATGACAGTCTGCAGTTCTTTCATTATTGTCCATTTTTTGGTGGCAGCCTGCAGTTGGTTCATTATTGTGTATTCTTTGATGGCAGTCTGCAGTTGGTTCATTATTGTGTATTATTTGACAGCAGTCAGCAGATGGTTCATTATTATCTATTATTTGATGGCAGTCTGCAGTTGTTCATTATTGTGTATTCATTGAATGCAATCTGTAGTTGGTTCATTATTGTGTGTTCTTTGTTGGCAGCCGGCAAATGGTTTCATTAATGTGCATTAATTGATGGCAGCGTGCAGTTTATTCATTATTGTATTTTATTTGAACGCAGCCTGCAGTTGGTTCATTATTGTACACTCCTTGATGGCAGCCTGTAGTTAGTTCATTATTGTCTATTCTTCGATGAGAGTCTGCAGTTGGTTCATTATTATGCATTCCTTGATGGCAGCCTGCAGTTGATTCACTAATGATTATTATTTGATGGCAGCCTGCAGTTGGTTCATTATTGTGTTTTCATTGATGGCAGCCTCAGCTGGTTAGTTATTGCGTAGTCTTTGATAGCAGTCAGCAGTTGGTTCATTTTTGTCTATTCTTTGATGTCTATTCTTTGATGACAGTCTGCCGTTGATTCATTATTGTTTATTCTTTGATGGCAGCCTGCAGTTGGTTCATTATTGTGCATTACTTAGTGGTAAGGATGGCCCATGGTGCAATGGTGGAGAGAGCACTGATGAATTTTGTGCTGATATCGAGGAGAGTGGTGGGGAGGCTGTTGGATGTGCGGGTGTTGAGAGGGGAGGGTGGAGGAGTGTCTGACCATCTGCTGGTGGAAGGCAGATTAAGAGTGGAGCAGAAGTGGAAAGGCAACAAACGAGTGGGAGGAGGAAAAGAGGTAGTGAAAGTGAGTGGACTGAATGTGAAAAGTAGAGCCGAAGAGTTCCAGCAGGCGTTGAAGGAAGAATATGACAACGTGAGAGGACAGGATCTGAGAGATGTGGAGGAAGAATGGGAGACGTTAAGGGATGCGTTGCTGAGAAGTGCGAAGAAGGTGTGTGGTGTGCGCCGTGTGGGCGGGTGCAGGAGGAAAGGCTACGAGTGGTGGAACGAGGAGGTCAAACTGGCGGTGGCACGGAAAAGATGTGCGTTTGAGGAGTGGTTGCAGGTGC
>SDVV010003493.1:0-21296 GCA_016164225.1 Gammarus roeselii | reverse complement strand
CCCACTTCCAAATGCCGCCCACTTCCAAATGCCGCCCACTTCCAAATGTCGCCCACTTCCAAATGCCGCCCACTTCCAAATGCCGCCCACTTCCAAACGCCGCCCACTCACTAATGTCGCTCACTCACAAATGTCGCTCACTCACAAATGTCGCCCACTCGGAAATGCCACCCACACGGAATGGCCGCTCACTCGAAAATGCTGCCCACTCGAAAATGCTGCCCACTCGAAAATGCTGCCCACTCGAAAATGCCGTCCACTCAAAAATGCCGTCCACTCAGAAATGCCGTCCACTCAAAAATGCCGTCCACTCAAAAATGCCGTCCACTCAAAAATGCCGTCCACTCAAAAATGCCGTCCACTCAAAAATGCCGTCCACTCAAAAATGCCGTCCACTCGTAAAAGCCGCGCACTCGTAAATGGCACGCATTCGTAAATGCTGCGCACTCGTAAATGCCACCTACTCGAAAATGACGCCCACTCGTAAATGCCGCCCACTCGTAAGTGCCGCCCACTCGTAAATGCCGCGCCCCCCCCTCCTAATGCCACCCCCCCCTTATGCGCCCCCCCCCTCCCCCCTTAAACGCGGCCTCCCCTTAATGCCGCCCATTCCACATGCCAGCCTCTTCTCAATAAGCCATCTCACTTCCTAGTCCTGCTTTTCGACCTTTTTCCACTTAGCCTCCATTCACACCTCGGCCCTCATTCCCCACTCAGGGCCTCATTCCCCACTCGTGGCCTCATTTCGCACTCGGGACCTCATTTCCCACTCGGGACCTCATTCCCCACTCGGGCCCACATTCCCCATTCAGACCCTTCATGCCCCAATCTGGCGCTCATTCCCATTCGGGACCGCATTCCCCACTCGGGCCCTCATTCCCCATTCGAGCCCTCATTCCCCATTAGGGCGCTCATTCCCCATTAGGATGCTCATTTCCACTTAATGTACTCATTCCCCACTCGGACCCTTATTCCCCGAGGCAGGGCCCCATTCCCTTCCTTTGTTAGTGCCATTCCTACGTGTCTTTGTGTTCGTTCAATTGACCCTCAGTTCCAATTGCAATTTGTGGTCGCCATCTTCTCATTATAATGGAGATTAGAAACCAAATTGGAATCGGGACATTACCTTTGTTTTCTTGAGCCATCAAAAATAATTAGGCCGTCGTATTAAGGCTACGAGAGCGAATTTTAACGGCCGCCGTCAAAACGCTGAATTGAATTCTTGTTCCTCGCAAGTAGAATGGGTACGCCGCCCAAGTTGTACCTAAATAGTATATTCATCTTGATTCCGATTTCGGTGCTAATGAAATAATATTTTAACGACTGACATTAAAAAGGAGTTGAGATGCAAAATTGGTGGAAAGTACATTTTTTAATGACTTGAAAAGATGTTACACCTTTATATTTGGAAATGAATTGAGGTTGATTTAACACATGCTATAATTCAATAGGCCCAAGTTTTTTTAGGCCCTCCTCCACAGCAACGAGCACGGATCGGTTCAAATGTATAACGATGTGCATACTGAATAGTGTCTTCCTGTTGCAGAACTGCACGATTCTAAGGTCAGTCACAAGGACGTGTCCAGTGTCAGGCTTCAGTCTCGCTATGTAGCGATTGGCTCACACTTCGCGTTTACCCCGCGTTTTTTTAACGCCGTGGGCTGTGGCACTCCACCTTAAATGATGTTCCGATAAAAAAAGACGAACAGGGTCTCTGGGAAAGATTCGATCTTGACCGAAAATACTCCTTCTAGTTATTGTAAGTATACATTTAATGTTTACTTTTCAAAATGACCGCATTCGTATTATATTCTTCATAGTTTAGAACACTTAAGTAATAACAGATATTTGCGGCTGAGGCTGCGACTGCAATTTATGATTCTTTTCACTCCATTACCGCGCAGTCATTTCCTCTTCACCCCATTGCCGCGCAGTCATTTCCTCTTCACTCAATTACCGCGCAGTCATTTCCTTTTCACTCCATTACCGCGCAGTCATTTCATTTTCACTCCATTACCGCGCAGTCATTTCCTTTTCACTCCATTACCGCGCAGTCATTTCCTCTTCACTCCATTACCGCGCAGTCATTTCCTCTTCACTCCATTACCGCGCAGTCATTTCCTCTTCACTCCATTAGTAAATCTCTAGTCATTTTATGTGTTCGTACTAGGAGAATATATACCTGAAATAAATGGCTAATAATTCCCTACAACAATTGTATTTTGCTCATAATACATTTATTTTTCGGAAGCTCTTCACTTTCCACACGTCCAGTTTGTGCGTCGAGTTAATGCATCGATCAGCTGTTGTTGCCATTCATGGCAGGAAGTTTGCATTGACCGGTCGTTGTCAGTGGAATTAATCATCTTGTTTATCGGCATACATGTTGTTTTTAAGTGAAATAGGATTATGTTTATTTGAAACATCAATGATTGTATCCTCGTTAAAACTCGTTAATCGAAGAGTGAAGCACCGCATTTGTTGCGCTAAACAACCTGAGAACTATAATAGAGTGAAGCACCGCATTTGTTGCGCTAAACAACCTGAGAACTATAATAGAGTGAAGCACCGCATTTGTTGAGCTAAACAACCTGAGAACTATAATAGAGTGAAGCACCGCATTTGTTGAGCTAAACAACCTGAGAACTATAATAGAGTGAAGCACCGCATTTGTTGAGCTAAACAACCTGAGAACTATAATAGAGTGAAGCACCGCATTTGTTGCGCTAAACAACCTGAGAACTATAAAAGAGTGAAGCACCGCATTTGTTGCGCTAAACAACCGGAGAACTATAAAAGAGTGAAGCACCGCATTTGTTGCGCTAAGCCACCTGAGAACTATAATAGAGTGAAGCACCGCATTTGTTGAGCTAAACAACCTGAGAACTATAATAGAGTGAAGCACCGCATTTGTTGAGCTAAACAACCTGAGAACTATAATAGAGTGAAGCACCGCATTTGTTATACGCTGTTAGAGGACTCCGTGCGACCACAAGTCCCAATACGTCTCATTATCAAAATTACTCGTGTCCCTTACAATGTCTATTACCCTAAAAGCGCCCGTTAACCTCGTTGCATCCGTTACCCTCACTGCTCATGTTACCCTCACTGCTCATGTTACCCTTTCTGCTCAAGTTACCCTCACTGCGCCCGTTACTTTCACTGCGCCCGTCAACTTCACTACGCTCGTTATCTTCGGCCTGCCTACATTCCTCGCTTCACCGGTTACCCATTTTGCACCCGTTATCTTCAGTGCACCCTTATCCTCATAACGCCTATTACCCTCACAGAACTCACTGCTCTCATAACTCCCTTTACCTTCACCGCGCTCGTTGCCCTCTCCGCGCCCGTTTCCCTCACAACACCCATTACTCTCACAGCGCCTGTTACTCTCACATCGCCCACTACCTTCATATCACCCGTTAGCCTCACAACACCCACTACCCTCACAACGCCCATTACCCTCACAGTGCCCGTCACCCTCATAGTACCTGTCACCCTCACTGTGTTCATTACCCTGACTGCGCCCGCTACCCTCAAACAGCTGCTAGCGCCACTACGTTCATGTCATTGACTGCACCAGTTACGATGACTGCGGCCGTTACCCTGACTGCGCCCGTTAACCTGACTGCGCCCGTTAACCTGACTGTGCCAGTTACCCTGACTGTGCCAGAGACCCTGACTGTGCCAGTTACCCTGACTGTGCCAGTTACCCTGACTGTGCCAGTTACCCTGACTACTCCCGTTACCCTGACTACGCCCGTTACCCTGACTACGCCCGTTATTTTCACAGCCCTCTTACCCTCACTGTGCCGTTACCCTGACTGCACCTGTTACTGTCACAACCGCTTATACCCTCACTGCGCTCATTACCCCGACTGCGTTCGTTACCCTCACAGCCCCTTTAACCCACACTGCGCTCATAACCCAGACTGCGTCCGTTATCCTCACAACCCCTGTTACCCTCACTGCGCTCATTACCCCGACTGCTTCTATTACCCTCACATCCCGTTACTCTCACAGCGCTCATTACCTCGACTGCGTCCTGACCCTCACAGCCACTGCTACCCTCACTGCGTTCATTACCCCGACTGCGCTAGTTACCCTCACAGCCCCTGTTACCCTCACTGCGCTCATTACTCCGACTGTGTCCGTTACCCTCACAGCCCCTGTTACCATCACTGCGCTCATTACTCCAACTGTGTCCGTTACCCTCACAACCCCTGTTACCCTCACTGCGCTCATTACTCCGACTGCGTCCGTTACCCTCACAACTCCTGTTACCCTTATTGCACATATAACTCTAACTGCTCCCGTAACTCTTACAGCCCTGTTACCCCTGTTACACCCTCTCAGCGCCCGTTAGGAGGGTCAGTCCCCGAATTCATTTCCGCTGCTTCCGCTCTTTCGCCTTCATTTCCTTCTGTGGTCATCTTGCCCCCTCATTGCGTTGCGGTTTTCCAGCGGCCTTCCCAATGCATGACAGCCTTTTCAGTTCATGACGGCCTTCCAAATGCATGGCGGCTTTCCCAATGCATGACAGCCTTCCCAGAGCATGGCGACCTTCCCAATGCATGGCGGCTTTCCCAATGCATGGCGGCTTTCCCAATGCATGGCGGCTTTCCCAATGCATGGCGGCCTTCTCAATGCATGGCGGCCTTCTCAATGCATGACGGCCTTCTCAATGCATGGCGGCCTTCTCAATGCATGGCGGTCTTCTCAATGCATGGCGGCCTTCTCAATGCATGGCGGCCTTCTCAATGCATGACGGCCTTTTCAATGCATGGCGGCCTTCTCAATGCATGGCGGCCTTCTCAATGCATGACGGCCTTCTCAATGCATGGCGGCCTTCCAATGCTGGCGGCCTTCCGGTGTATGGCGGGCTTCTCAATGCATGGCGGCCTGTCCACTCCGTGGCACTGCGTATCCTTGCCGCACCGGACAAAGACGAGAAAATCATCATGTAAACATCGTTTCGAAAGGTTTTCAAAGCAAGCGCTCTGACGTCAGTGTGGCCTACTCTACTGCATGTTCCTCAGCTAACTTGACGCTGTGACGTCACTGTGACCTGCTCTAGTGCATGTCCCCCAGCTAACTGGGCGCTGTGACGTCACTGTGGCCTACTCTACTGCATGTCCCCCAGCTGACTTGGCGCTGTGACGTCACTGTGGCCTGCTCTAGTGCATGTCCCCCAGCTAACTTGGCGCTGTGACGTCACTGTGGCCTGCTCTAGTGCATGTCCCCCAGCTAACTTGGCGCTGTGACGTCACTGTGGCCTGCTCTACTGCATGTCCCCCAGCTAACTTGGCGCTGTGACGTCACTGTGGCCTGCTCTAGTGCATGTCCCCCAGCTAACTCGGCGCTCTGACGTCACTGTGACCTACTCTACATCATGTCCCCCAGCTAACTTGTCAACGTTTATTCATCTCTCCCTTCTTCATCTCTCCCTTCTTCATCTCTCCCTTCTTCATCTCTCCCTTCTTCATATGTCCCTTCTGCCGATGTTTTCCCTCGTGCTGCTTCCCCTCATTCTCCGCTGCAAAGGCCATTAGCCCAGAACACGTACAAGCGATATCTGCCAACCAGTAAATCATTCACTCGCACCCTTCCTTCACAATCAAGTCAGGAAGGAATCTGTTGCACATAGTCTACAGTAATCTAGCAGATGGGGATGTGCAAGGCTAGATTGTTATCAGGTTGATTTAAGCTAATTAAAAACTGACTAAGAATAAGTCTTGCCATGCAAAAGTTCGATTGATCGTCTTTAATCTTTGATATTCCAAGTAAAAAATTGTTCGTATCATAACCGGCCGTTCCATCTCGTTTCCATTGAATCATTCCAACGCTTTGTGAATAATGCATTGATTTTGTCTTTTTGTGATTCCCTCAGTTTTAGAAAGTGTGCCCTACATTAAGTTAGTACTCAATATTCCGATTCATTTTATCAAATTACACCTCCTAACGAAAGCGTCTTTGCCCTAATGCCTTCTCTTACCGTATACTTGAATAGCCTCTCCGCCCTGTGTCATTTCATTTGAACGGCTAACGGCCATGAACAATAACCGTTTCTCTGCTGACGTCCATCACGGCGCTCTCTTCCCTTAATTAATTCCAACTGCGAATGCCTTGCAGGAAAATTCCAGTTTTCGTTCCTGTTTTCAGGGATTGGAGGATCAGCATGCCTTTTTGTTCTTCTCTGAATGAGACCAACTTCTGGAGTTGACCAGTTTTACCTTCGCGTCGGAATAAAGCTCCTTTGAGATGTTCTCATCTTCACGTTTGTTGAACTGCAGGAAGTCTGGACTGGGCTCTTTGTCTCTGAAGTATCTCTAGACCGGGCAACAGTGCTGGAGTTGAGAAGATGTCAGTGGAGTTGATGATTGTAGTGAAATGAGCAGCAGATGGCGGCATGGCTTTGCTGCTACTACGTGAACGGGGTTCTGAAGGCCAGTAAATATTGTGACCGAAGTCCTTTAGTTGTGCTCATGATCTTCCCCACAATCTTGAATGCAGAGTACTTTTATCGGAGGCTGATCTTAGGCCGCCGATTCTTTGCGCTTTTTATTCGTTGAAGTACATCCGTAGTCTAACCCTGATTCTAACGCCGAAATAGTAGAATAATGCCCACTCACTGCCTAGATGACGAGCAGCACGCAATCACTTGCCTAGTCGCGTCCAGTGAAATAGTTGAACAAGCAACAATTGATATTTAATCATACACGAGATCCCATTTTTCTGTGCAATCCTGCTTCAAGACTCACATCAGAATAACCTGGTACTGTGCAATGCTCTTGTCTTCTGTAGTTCTTACACCCAGGTCTGCCCTCCACTCTCGGCCTTAGGCCTGCCCTGCCCTCCATTCTCGGCCTTAGGCCTGCCCTTCACTCTCGGCCTTGGCCTGCCCTGCCCTCCACTCTCGGCCTTAGGCCTGCCCTCCACTCTCGGCCTTAGGCCTGCCCTGCCCTCCACTCTCGGCTTTAGGCCTGCCCTGCCCTCCACTCTCGGCTTTAGGCCTGCCCTGCCCTCCACTTTCGGCCTTAGGCCTGCCCTGCCCCCCACTCTCGGCCTTAGGCCAGCCTTCCACCCTTTGTCTTAGGCCTGCCCTGCCTTCCACTCTTGGCCTTAGGCCTGCCCTCCACTCTCGGCCTTAGGCCTGCCCTGCGTTCCACTCTCGGCATTAGGCCTGCCCTGCCGTCCACTCTCGGCCTTAGGCCTGCCCTGCCCTCCACTCTCGGCCTTAGGCCGGCCCTGCCCTCCACTCTCGGCCTTAGGCCGGCCCTGCCCTCCACTCTCGGCCTTAGGCCTGCCCTCCACTCTCGGCCTTAGGCCTGCCCTGCCCTCCACTCTCGGCCGTAGGCCAGCCCTGCCCTCCACTCTCGGTCTTAGGCCAGCCCTACACCCTCTGCCTTAGGCCGGCCCTGCCCTCCACTCTTCACCTTAGGCCTGCCCTCCACTCTCGGCCTTAGGCCTGCTCTGCTCTCCACCTTCGGCCTTAGGCGTGCCCTGCCCTCCATTCTCGGCCTTAGGCCTGCCCTGCTCTCCACTCTCGGCCTTAGGCCTGCCCTCCACTCTCGGTCTTAGGCCAGCTATGCCCTCCACTCTCGGTCTTAGGCCAGCTCTCCGCCCTCTGCCTTAGGCCGGCCCTGTCCTCCACTCTCGGCCTTAGGTCTGCCCTCCACTCTCGGCCTTAGGTCTGCCCTCCACTCTCGGGCTTAGACCTGTCCTGCCCTCCACTCTCGGCCTTAGGCCTGTCCTGTCCTCCACTCTCGGCCTTAGGCCTGCCCTGCCCTCCAATCTCGGCCTTAGGCCTGCCCTGCCCTCCACTCTCGATCTTACACCAGCCCTCCACTCTCAGCCTTAGGCCTGCCCTGCCCTCCACCCTCAGCCTTAGGCCTGCCCTGCCCTCCAGTCTCGGTCTTAGACCAGCCATCCACTCTCGGCCTTAGACCTGCCTGCCACCTGCCCTCCACTCTCGGTCTTAGGCCAGCCCTTCACTCTCTGCCTTAGGCCTGCCCTGCCTTTCACTCCCAGCCTTAGGCCAGCCCTCCACCCTCTGCCTTAGGCCTGCCCTGCCCTCCACTCACGGCCTTAGGCCTGCCTTCCACTCTCGGCCTTAGGCCTGCCCTGGCCCTCACTCTCGGCCTTAGGCCTGCTTTTCCCTCCACTTCCGCCCTTCTAATAGCGACTAGAGCCGCACTTCTCATGTGGGTTCTAGACTCCTAACTCGTTCGGGCGGTTGTGACGAGAATTATATTAAATTCTGGGACAACATGCGGCTAAGATGGCCGATTTAAAGACGGCCACTCGACGCACGTGAACGCAACTTCGGTCTGCTTCGCGAAGAAGAGGCCGAGCACTTAAAGAGGTTATTAGAGGGGCCTGAATCGTAGCATATATACGGATATACATCGTGCAATAACGATATTTTGGGAGTATGCGGCAAAGAGGCCTAAAAATGTCGCTGCACCGTGTTGAATGGATTGAACACTCTTCCTAATGCATTCACCTTCAAAACATTTAAACAATGTTGCGCTCCGTAATAAAAATCGTCACACCATTTTGACCATCGAAGGACTCTTTTCGACAATTTTCCTCTTGTTTTCGACATTCTTCGTTTCCCTCCGACAACCATCGTTTGCTTTCGACAACCTTAATTTTCTCGTGACAATCTCCAAAAAGGTATAAGTCAATTTACTTTAATTTGGACTATCCACATAACAAATCGACAATTTTCAAAACCTGTTAGGCTGACTAAAAAACAAATATGTAACATTTTATGAATAAGGCATTTGACTAACGTTTTGTGACATCATTTGGACGTCTAAGTTGTCATAAACGGCTATATTTAGTGGCCAATACCCTCGTCTCTGCAGCTCTTCACCGATTTCATTGCCTTGTTGTTATGAAAAATGCCACCAAGCCACGAACGAACCGCCAGTAAAGATTGGGTTCATAGTGTGGAAGGTTACGTGCAGGGTGAAAACTTCCTTGGGCTTGCAACAACTTGGGAGCTCAGTGCACAAAGGCTAAAGAGTATATTTTGAATCATGAGGAAAGTCCGCAGAACATTTACTTGCATCACATTTCATATTAGGTAAATACTAGAAGATGTGGGTAGACTTTTATACTCAATAATGAAAAACTGCTCGGCACTACAAATTGATTCCGTTATGAGCTCACAAATTGATGGACAGACTTGATCTTCGGTGAAAGCCCGCGACAGCTCGCTTGAGTTCTTCGTTGTATGGGCAGCTCCATCACAGTCTTCATATTGATGACTGTTAGCAACGCTCCAAAGCTTTGGATTTAGATGATAGGAATGTGACGTTAGCACAACCTTCTTTTCGTCCAAAAAAAAAATCAGTTTCGGTGGATACATGTTGGAATATGATTCTCGTGATCAAAACGACGAACGTTTTCTTTATGAACTTCACTAAGATGTTGGCATATGTGGAACTTATGCGATTCGTTGTCAGTTGCGTACGAAGACATCTACGAGTAGTGCACTTGCTGAAAAAATGTTTTATAGCAACTTGTCTAGTGGAAATGGCAGGATCTCTTTGAATCTCATTACTAACGAATTGATTTGCTCGTGCCGTTGTTCTGAAAGTCATACATACTTGGGGCTGCACCTTTGGAATTAATTTTTTCTTGACAATTTTGAGGACGCGACTGAAAGATGCGGCTGACATATGCTCTTCTCTCTTCCTCTGGTGTTAAATTTAAATATGTTGATCATTATTTAGGCATGAAATATTGCCAAACATTTTCTGTTAGATCAAAATTAGCGGAATATAGCAAATCTCCGTATAATAAGACAGAATTGGTGCAACCCATGCGGAGGCTACTGAAAGTGGTGGCCGATGATACTCTCGACTTGCAGGTGATGATGCGTGAGGCAAACCTTCTCATGACGTCACGGGAGATGAAACAGTTGATGCGGCAGGTTTGATTTCGAAATCCACCTTTCAGCGAGGTGACGCAGTCGCGGGCAGTGGAAGGTGGGTTGGTCACGTTGGAAATATCTCGCAATACCAGTGGAATGTATTTTAACAGTTCATCCATGTTTCCAATGAAGGCTATGGAATTTTTAGTTTACCATTAGTTACCAATTTTGTCATAAGTCGATTAAACTCACTCAAGTGTATATTTTTCATAGCATTCTCTCAATGTTTTTACGACTTTCCAAGCAATTGAAGAAACTGGTCGTGTTGAAATGCTTTGTTGGTTTTGTAGATTGTTGCTAGAAAAACTTTGATTGGCATTTCATATCAAGACAGTTTGAAACATGCTAGTTTATTCACAGTTGAAAAATTAGTATCAGAGTAAATCTCATCATGAAACGACTATTTGGTATAATTAGGATAATTGCACGTGGACACTAGAAAAGACATCAAAATATAGTGAGATACGATGTTCTTATCCGAGTACTTTGTATTGTTGTGCGTGTATGATATCGTATGAGTTTATGATGTATTTCTATGGATATGTTATTATATGAGAACGTGATGTACCTACTTGGTCTTGGTAATATGAGTATTTGATGTAATTCCATGGTTATGATATTATGAACATATGGGGTAGTTATTTAAGTACGCTATTTTATGAGTATATGATGTAATTTCATGGGTATGATGCATGAGTAAATCATGTAATTCCATGGGTATGAAATCGTATGAGTATATGCTGTAATTCTAAGGGTATGATATTATGAGTTGCTATATGATGTAATTCCATGGGTATGAAATTATGTGTATATGATGCAACTCCACGAGTATGATATTTTGTGAGTAGGATGTTATTATCATTTGTACTAATTTGATGAGTTTCCATTTGTATGATATTATGAGTATATGATGCAATTTCATGGGTATGATATATGAGTAAATTATGTAATTCCATGGGAATGAAATTATGAGTATAGGATTCAACTCCACTAGTATGATATTATATCAGCATACGATGTAATTCCATATATGATATTGCATGAGTAAATGATGTAATTTCATTGGTAGGAATATTCCACGACTATGACATTGAATGATCTATGATGTAATTCCATGGTATGATGTGAGTATGTGATGTAACTCCATGAGTATGACGATATGTGTATATGTTGTAAATCCACAAGTATGATATGAGTTTATGATCTAATTCCATGGTTATGATTTTATGAGTATACGATGTGATTCCGCGGTAGTAATATTATGAAAGCTTGATGTAATTTCAAGAGAGTGAGATTATATGATCATATGTTCTAATATCACGAGTACGATGTATGAGAGATTATGCACTGCGATTCCAAGGGTATATCTCATTATATGAGAGATGCTCTATCATTGCACGAGTAGCTATGAATTATATCGTCGAATCAATTTTAGTATATTATGTCAACGAAGATATCGTCACCTGGATGACTCTGGGCGGAGGAAGACTCATGCTTCCGAAACACAGGCCCATTGGTTACCCTGCCCCGTATATGAGTTAGTTTGATAAATAAATCCCGTTTTTGGTGACGTCACGGAATTTAGTGTTTACAGCAACCGGATATTTTCTTGTCTTGAGCGCATTTTCTACTCACGATTATTTTGTAGCAAACTAAACATAATGTTGAAGAGTGCGTACTTCCTATAATGTTGATTAATGCCTTCTAACCGGACTCTTTTATAGGTCATTCCCGTCATATTTTTACTGTCCTTCGGATACCTACTCACACAATACAGCCATGTCTCGTATCTTTTCAAATTCTAGAACTAATGCCACCCACTCGTTTATAAAATTGACAGGATTAATTCTAATGGGTTAATGCTTTTCAATGTGGTTGCATGCATAAAACCTATCTTTCATCATTGATAGATTCGGAGCAGTCGGATTTTATTACAAATTATTATGAAGAAGCTTTCATGTATTTGCAGTTTGTTGATTGGGAACGTTAATAACTCCCACAAACTTTCAACTCGCATGCGTGCACTTGTATTTGTGTTTTGTTAACAGGAACATTAATAACATGAACAAACATTCTCCTCCCATGTACGATTTTGACGACCTCGTCTGGGCATGGCTACTGTTTCTGCAATGTCCGTCGACTCGATTAGGCTGCTGAGCTAGTCCTAAAGGCAGGCTTTGTTGTGAATCAAGTTAGTTAGCACAGTGTGGACCAAGCTTTCTGGTCGTTAGTTAGCACAATGTGGACCAAGCTTTCTGGTCGTTAGTTGGCACAGTGTTGACCTAGCTTTCTGGTAGTTAGTTAGCACAGTGTGGACCAAACTTTCTGGTCGTTAGTTAGCACAGTGTGGACCAAGCTTTCTTGTCGTTAGTTAGCACAGTGTGTACCAAGCTTTCTGGGCGTTAGTTAGCACGATGTGGACCAAGCTTTCTGGTCGTTAGTTAGCACAGTGTGGACCAAGGTTTCTGGTCGTTAGTTAGCACAGTGTGGACCAAGCTTACTGGTCGTTAGATAGCACGATGTGGACCAAGCTTTCTAGTCGTTAGTTAGCACGATGTGGACCAAGCTTTCTGGTCGTTGGTTAGCACAGTGTGGACCAAGCTTTCTGGTCGTTAGTTAGCACAGCGTGGACCAAGCTTTCTGGTCGTTAGTTAGCACGATGTGGACCAAGATTTCTGGTCGTTAGTTAGCACAGTGTGGACCAAGCTTTCTGGTCGTTAGTTAGCACAGTGTGGACCAAGTTTTCTGGTCGTTAGTTAGCACAGTGTGGACCAAGTTTTCTGGTCGTTAGTTAGCACAGTGTGGACCAAGCTTTCTGGTCGTTAGTTAAGACGATGTGGACCAAGCTTTCTGTTCGTTAGTTAGCACAATGTGGACCAAGCTTTCTGGTCGTTAGTTAGCACAGTGTGGACCAAGCTTTCTGGTCGTTAGTTAGCACAGTGTGGACCAAGCTTTCTGGTCGTTAGTTAGCACAGTGTGGACCAAGCTTTCTGGTCGTTAGTTAGCACGATGTGGACCAAGCTTTCTGGTCGTTAGTTAGCACAGTGTGGACCAAGCTTTCTGGTCGTTAGTTAGCACAGTGTGGACCAAGCTTTCTGGTCGTTAGATAGCACGATGTGGACTAAGCTTTCTGGTCGTTAGCACGATGTGGACCAAGCTTTCAGGTCGTTAGTTAGCACGATGTGGACCAAGCTTTCTGGTCTTTAGTTAGCACGATGTGGACCAAGCTTTCTGGTCGTTAGTTAGCACGATGTGGACCAAGCTTTCTGGTCGTTAGTTAGCACGATGTGGACCAAGCTTTCTAGTCGTTAGTTAGCACGATGTGGACCAAGCTTTCTGGTCGTTAGTTAGCACGATGTGGACCAAGCTTTCTGTTCGATAGATAGCACAGTGTGGACCAAGATTTCTGGTCGTTAGATAGCACAGTGTGGATCAGGCTAATAGTTGTTTGATATCGTGGCAGCACGTTGTGTTGACCGAGTTTCCTGATTGTTAGATAGCATGGTGTGTACCATGCTCATTGGTTGATGGGCAGCAAGGTCTGGGTAAGATTTTTTTCGGTTGTTAGATAGCACAGTGTGAACCAGCCTTAGTAAGGTTGTGTGTAACCCAACAATCCCTTGTTAGATTTGAATTTAAATTTGATTTACACGTTGCACCGACGTGTAATCAAACTAAACTATTGCGGTGAATGCAAAATTACCAAAATTTACAAAATCATTCAATTACCAAAATAACAAAATGTATTGCCGAAGGTGCCATCGTAACTTACAAAGAGCAGTTCTTTAAATCACTAACAGCGTTCTTTCAGGCATGCAATTCATTGAGTGAATAAAACCAAACCATTTATACTAATTTTTCAACTCTAATAGCGTATTTTGTGCTCTTTCGTCTAAAACTATTGCTTACGAAATACGTAGCACTCGCAATTACAAGGATGAAGAATAAAAGTTTATTGCTGTGTTGCTGGAAACTTGCAACGGATGAAAGGTGTCCTGTGAGCGGAGATGATGCGGAATAAGCTTATGAATGTTCTTCTATTCTAGCAATCAACTTGCGTGGATTTGTGATCTTTTTCATCATTCCTTGTAATGTTTGGTGAATCTCGGTATCGGTAAAAGATTAGTCATTTTTGCTAGTACATATGCCAGGCAATTTGGCCGATACCGATTCATGTATACATCCCGCGTGCCTCGCGTGAATGCCAACGACGTGACGTAATTCTGTCGGGCCACAGTGAATCTGCATTGTTCTGCTATGAGTCACAATTAACAATAGGTATTAATCAAGTCATTTTTGGCACAACAATTCAAGTCTATACATCAATACCGTTTGTTTTCGTCTGATCATTTATTCCTCAAGTACCGATCTCATCTAGGCTCAGGTATAATTAAGCTCACCTTTCGTGATTTTCCTTTGACTTCTCCGTGACAATTGGAAACAATGTTGTCATGTTACCGCCCGAAAATGATGAACATCGGCATCCCCTTTGCCTACGAATGCCCTTTACGGTCACCACCGTGGGCGGCGCTGCTAAGGACAAGGTAGCAGTTTTTGGCTTCTGCTTCCTCTTTGTTCATCAAACGACTAAGAGGTTCTGTGAATCTAGCTCAATTCGGTTAGGCTAGGCTCCGCCTGTTGGAGCCCTCGTGACACCAGGCCGTCTCTGCAGGCATCACCGTGAGCATGAGTTCCCTCTCGTACCATGTCAAAATAATGGATATTAGTAAGGAAGAGTTGCATGCAGTGTGATGCTATGGACCTAACTGTTGAATTGGTTGCAGGAGGTAATTCGACTCACGGTACGTGATTGCTTGTTTGCTTGCATGAATGCATGCGTGCAGGAATGCGTGCGTGCATGCACGCATATAATGATGCCTGCATAGACGGCCTTGTGTGTGGTGTCCGTAGGGTGTTGGTCGGGGAGATCTGATGTTACAGGCTTTATACCTTAGTTTACCCTGGAGAATTCTTTCACCCCCGACCTGTCCTTTCTTTCGTGAGATGGTTTGTCTTCGTATATTTTCTACGTGAAATACCATTTGTAGTTGATAATACAATCATAAAATTTAACTGTTTGCACAAGTGATATTTTATCAACGATGCATCTTTTTGACTTTGGACAAATGTCTGGTTCTCAATATTTTGCATTCTGTCACCAAACCTTGTTCGTATTTATATCTTTCCTGTTTTTCGCTTGATCTTTTCCAAAATTCCGTCGATCATGTCTGGATTTCGGCCAACCTTGTTTAGATTCCTGGTATTAAGAAGATATTTTGTGATATTTGTATTCGATTTAAATAAGTCAATAATAATTTTGTAATATTTTCAAAACTATGACATGCTTCTTTCTGGACATTCGAGCATCTATAAGATTTTGCTCGAGCACTCGACACTGACGAGCATCATGATGTCATTGACGAGCATCATGACGACACTGACGAGCATCATGACGACACTGACGAGCATCATGACGACACTGACGAGCATCATGACGACACTGACGAGCATCATGACGACACTGACGAGCATCATGACGACATTGACGAGCACCATGACGACACTGACGAGCATCATGACGACACTGACGAGCATCCTGACGACACTGACGAGCATCCTGACGACACTGACGAGCATCGTGACGACACTGACGAGCATCATGACGACACTGACGAGCATCATGACGACACTGACGAGCATCATGACAACATTGACGAGCATCATGACAATGACGAGCATCATGACGACACTGACGAGCATCATGACGAAACTGACGAGCATCATGACGACATTGACGAGCATCATGACAATGACGAGCATCATGACGACACTGACGAGCATCATGACGAAACTGACGAGCATCATGACGACATTGACGAGCATCATGCCGACACTGACGAGCATCATGACGACACTAACGACATAATATTGTTGTTTCCAAACAACATGTTATGCCTATTTGTTCCTTTTGAATGTGTCCCAATGTTTAGCAGTCTTGCGCCCAAAGAGTTTCTATTGCACCAAGAAAGTGTTCCTGTTTACTGCGATGTCCGGATGAGGTTCATTGTCTTTTTGCTCTGAGGCCATCATCGCATCTGCTTGATGCTCTCTCCTCGTCCTTCAGAGAAATTTTATCATGGAGAGCACTTTCCGGGCCAAGCACATCAGCTTGATTGACTTAAGGAGTCTGAGAAGAAGTTGTTCACGCTGTGTCTGTCAAGAGCCTCGAATAAGGACCGTCAGCTGGAACGAGTTTGTTGACAGGGTTTCTAGTTCGCCGTCCCGAGTTGATCTAAGTGACGATTTCTCTTTGCTTAGTCAACCAAACAGGAAAGAAAGTCTCCACCCTTTCTGTTGTCAGGTTGGTTAATATTAATCTAAGTGACTGTTTCTCTTTGCTTAGTCAACCAAACTGGAAAGAAAGTCTTCACCATTTCTGTTGTCAGGTTGGCTAATATTGATCTAAGTGACTGTTTCTCTTTGCTTAGTCAACCAAACAGGGAAGAAAGTCTTCACCATTTCTGTTGTCAGGTTGGCTAATATTGATCTAACTGACTATTTCTCTTTGCTTAGTCAACCAAACAAGAAAGAAAGTCTTCCCCCTTTCTGTTGTCAGGTCGGCTAATATCTTATAAACATCGGGAATCGGTCAAGGTGACGTATAAGGGATAGCTTTTTATTGCATCAAACATTTATCTTCTCACGACGTCACTGAATGAAATCATGACGTCTCAAAGACGATGAATTGTGTCGTAGCTAACTGCCATCATGACTTAATTGACGAGCATGTCGACGTCCCTGACGGCACCTTGCCATCTCTGACGAACATAATGACGTGGCTGGCGAGCATCATGACGTCACAGATGGTCTTCCTGACTTCACTGACGAACATTTCGACGTCATTGACAGGACTCAGAACGTCACTGATGGGCATTATGACATCACTGACTGGCATCGTGACGTCACAAACAGGCATCAGGAGGTCACCGACACATGTTGACGTCACTTGCAGGCGGTACTTTTTGTCAGGCTGATGGCTTAAGCTATCAGGTCCACAGTGTTAGCGATATTAGGACCATGAAAGAGTACGGTTATTTCAATAATTTAATTTTAGATTATACACCAGAACCAAGAACTTGTGGTAACCAGGCTAACGTCTTTGTTGCCTCCTCATACACCAGAACCAAGAACTTGTGGTGACCAGGCTAACGTCTTTGTTGCCTCCGTTGTTCAACAATCCACCACTTAGTGCAATTAGTGAACAGTCAATAGGTTTTTCTTGTAGGCACCCATCCTAGGCAGGGGCCGTGTGGTCCCTGCCTAGGCTGGAGGCCCTCAGCAAGTGCAAGCCTGACTGTTCTAAAGGCCAGCAAACAATGGCCTCGTTAGACCTCCGTCACTACAGATTAATATATAGGCCGTGTCGCTGGACGGTGGGCTGAACATTTCTTCGAGGAAGTAACATCGATGTTACTGGAGAGGTTGTTACTGTTGGTATTGTCAATTGGTACACTCTTGGAAGTTCCTTATTTTTGAGGACCAATTGGCAAATTTATGAAGTACTAATTCCGTTTATTATCCGTTTCGTGTGTCAAGTAGTATTCTGCTAGATACGTCGATATTCATTACGAAATGAAAAATGTATGATAATAACTAGCGTTGTCAAATGAGGCAGCAGCTCAAAAATGAATCGACGATCGCGCAGAAAAGCAGTGAGACCATTTGCACCTCGACTACCTCACCGTAACGGGGAGTGAAAAGTTTCCTCTGGTAGACATGATGTTGCCAGCACGGAGTCGTGTTGGCGAGGCAAAGCTTGTGAGGGCTGGAGCTAGCCAGAGTCCAGAGCTAGTATCCAGAGCTAGTAACCAGAGCTAGTATCCAGAGCTAGTATCCAGAGCTAAAATCTGATGTTCTTGTTCGTAGTCTGAAGCTACCTGCGCTGGTTGTGGGCTTACGAGGAACTCCAGTATCAGAATAAAATTCGACCGCATTTGAAGTTTCACAAGACAATATAAATGGTTTTATTGTTACTAATCTAAAGTGCGTTAAATCTACGTGAATATTGTAGTCATTGCTGGCGTTTATTATAACCAACTAAAAGTGCGTTAAGATTGAACAAAATGATGAAACATTAATTAATTTAGGAGCTGGTTTGCTGAATGAACTCTTTTTCTCTCAGTTTTTGTACTACAATAATCGGTATTACAGACAGCGGTGACCGTGAGGCAATTACCTCGTGGTTTATGCTCTCATTGCTGTTATTGCTGCTCCTGCTGTTATTGCTCTCATTACAGTCATTGCTGGTATTACAGTCATGCTGCCATTACAGTAATGCTGCCATTACAGTGATGCTGCCATTACAGTAATGCTGCCATTACAGTGATGCTGTCATTACAGTGATGCTGCTATTACAGTAATGCTGCCATTACAGTGATGCTGCCATTACAGTAATGCTGCTATTACAGTGATGCTGCCATTGCAGTAATGCTGCCATTACATTGATGCTGCCATTACAGTAATGCTGCCATTACAGTGATGCTGCCATTACAAAAATGCTGCCATTACAGTGATGCTGCAATTACAGTAATGCTGCCATTACAGTGATGCTGCCATTACAGTGATGCTGCCATTACAGTAATGCTGCCATTACAGTGATGCTGCCATTACAGTCATGCTGCCATTACCGTCATGCTGTCATTGCTCTCCTTGCCGTCTTTGCTCTCATTGCAGTTATTTCTGCCTTTACAGTCATGCTGCCATTACAGTCATTGCTGTGAGGCATTGATGTCATTGCTCTCCTTGCCGTCTTTGCTCTCATTGCAGTTATTACTGATATTCCTTTCAATGCTGACATTGCAGTTATTGCTGGCATTGCAGTCATTGCTGTATTTGCTGTCATTACAGTCGCTGCAGTCATTGCTGTCATTTTATTTATTGCTGGCATTACAGTTATTGCTGTAATTGCAGTCATTCTTGCCATTGCTGTCATTGACGTCTCTGTAGTCATTGCTGGCGTTGTTGTCATTGCTACAAAGTCGTCCACTTCACATTCAATTATAGGCTCCTCGTCAGTCCATGTTATGCAGTGTCATCGCATTGTTCGCGTCTCAGCTCCTGGAAGTTGTTAGTCAATTAATAATTATTTATCATACTTTTGCCGTGGGTGCAATTGCATTCCAGTTCACACCCGTCCAGTGTTCAGAGCTCACATCCGTTCAGTGTGTAGAGCTTACACCCGTTCAGTGTATAGGGCTCACACCCGTTCAGTGTATAGAGCACACACCCGTTCAGTGTATAGAGCTCACACCCGTTCAGTGTATAGAGCTCACACCCGTTCAGTGTATAGAGCTCACACCCGTTCAGTGTATAGAGCACACACCCGTTCAGTGTATAGAGCTCACACCCGTTCAGTGTATAGAGCGCACACCCGTTCAGTGTATAGAGCTCACACCCGTTCAGTGTATAGAGCTCACACCCGTTCAGTGTATAGAGCTCACACCCGTTCAGTGTATAGAGCTCACACCCGTTCAGTGTATAGAGCTCACACCCGTTCATTGTATAGAGCTCACACCCGTTCAGTGTACAGAGCTCACACCCGATCAGTGTACAGAGCTCACACCCGTTTAGTGTACAGAGCTCACACCCGTTCAGTGTATAGTGCTCACACTCGTTTAGTGTATAGAGCTCACACCCGATGAGTTTAGAGCTCGCACCCGTTCAGTGTAGAGCTTACGCCCGTTCAGTGTAGAGCTTACGCCCGTTCAGTGTAGAGCTTGCGACCATTTAGTGTAGAGCTCACGCACGTTCAGTGTGTAGAGCTCACTCCAGTTTAGCGTAGAGCACACACCCGTTCATTGTGGAGCTCACACCCGTTAAGCGTACAGCTCAAATCCTTTCAGTGTAGAGCTCAAATCCTTTCAGTGTTTAGCTCACACCTGTTCAGTGTGGAGCTCACACCCGTTAAGCGTAGAGCTCATATCCTTTCAGTGTAGAGCTCACACCCGATCGGTTGCGTTGTATTTGAATTTTAAACTCACAACACTTTCACTATCACGATCCAAGGTAGGACTGCATATCAACTCCATCAAGTACAGTGAGCCTGGTGCCTTGAACTCCTCTCTTTGTTATCATGTGATGAATGGCGACTCTACCATTATAGACGTTTCGAAAATTTCCGATTTTGTTGCATTGCAATCGCTTGTTGTACTAGACGGGTCGATGATACCCTCTGTTGTGCTTCATAACTGGTCAACTCCATTTCCGAGCATCTCTGACCTCTCCATACTGCCCATATCTCTATGATCTGTCCAGTGCCCGGCTCGAAGACCTGGTGTAGGATGGCTTCAATTCATAGGCCGCCTCAAGCAGCGGATCCTGCGAGGAATGTCCATTAGTGCATTTGTTGGTTCATCTCAGGGGGAAATCGGAGGAACTCCAGGACAGGCCGAACTTGGTCATTCGGACCAATTTGTTCGATCCTTCGCAGTCCGTGTTTGAATTATTATATTGCTCTCGGGTCAGATTTACATCTTCTCGGTCTGGTAGCCCTGTTTTATTTCCGAACCAGTGTGATACCGAAAAAAACGTGTACACAGAAATTTACTGACACTGAATACTCTACCATTGTAAACTAGATTTTCCATTTCCAAACAAAATGCGCTGTAAGTTCTTGCTTGCCTTTCCCTCGCCTCCTTAATCTCGCATGATCTACCCCGTCAAATGACAATTATGGTCATTGTTTTCCTGACTTCCTCGCCCGCGTCCTTCACTCGTGGTATGCTGAGCTAACAACACCTTAATATCGTACCTCAGTTACTGCATGTTTCTGCATGTTGCTTTCCTGACTTCCTCGCCCGCGTCCTTCACTCGTGGTATGATGAGCTAACAACACCTTAATATCGTACCTCAGTTACTGCATGTTACTGCATATTGCTTTCCTGACTTCCTCGCCCGCGTCCTTCACTCGTGGTATGCTGAGCTAACAACACCTTAATATCGTACCTCAGTTACTGCATGTTACTGCATGCTGCTTTCCTGACTTCCTCGCCCGCGTCCTTCACTCGTGGTATGCTGAGCTTACAACACCTTAATATCGTACCTCAGTTACTGCATGTTGCTTTCCTGACTTCCTCGCCCGCGTCCTTCACTCGTGGTATGATGAGCTAACAACACCTTAATATAGTACCTCAGTTACTGTATGTTACTGCATGTTGCTTTCCTGACTTCCTCGCCCGCGTCCTTCACTCGTGGTATGCTGAGCTAACAACACCTTAATATCGTACCTCAGTTACTGCATGTTACTGCATGTTGCTTTCCTGACTTCCTCGCCCGCGTCCTTCACTCGTGG
>SDVV010003492.1:0-21298 GCA_016164225.1 Gammarus roeselii | reverse complement strand
GTGTCATTTGGCAGAAAAATCCGCCACAGCTAGCATGATTGACCTGGGAATGAATAAGACGTAGATTAGGTCAAAGCTTCCTAGTACACTGGAGTCAATGTCCATGTGGCAGAGGAATGTGCCTTCATAACCCTCTTCTATGCATTATTACCATGGTGTCTTGTAGACCTGTATAGATTCACTGGGCCTAGATTCACTCTCTCACCTTTCATCTGGAGTTGTCGGTTGTCAGGGAAACCTTTGTATGTGTAGCACTAAGTGAATGCTAGAGCATTTAAGGCCTGGTTTTTGGCTGCTCGCTCAAGAAACACTTGGTATCACGACTTTTTGTTGTGCTACTGATATGCACTGGTCTGTTGGTCTGCCGTGACTATGTTGTGGGGTGGCGCCAAATGGAAGAGTCTCGAAACCAAGCGCGCTTCGCTTGTTGCCAGATTTGTCAGAATATTTCTCTGAATCATTCATTCCCTCTGATTCTTGTTCCATGGCTTTCAGTGCGTGGTATACGAATTTATTTGGCTAATAAATATATGTTGCACTGCCATTTTGATTGGAAGCTGTTTGTACTGGCTGAACGGAAATGTTGTTGTTATCCACAGAGATATGCAACCATGAGATCAAAAGATGCGTTTGCTTACCGTAATAGTGCTTGTGCTGCACGTATAATGCGTTTAGTGTTATTTAAAATAATGTAGGGTCAATCAAGGACCTCTACAGATACGTAAGTAAACGAGTATCATAAACTTTTTTTGCTATAGTCTTAGATAAATAAATAAATAAATACACATTAATAAAAACCATCGTGGGCATAGAAATACATTTGATGCAGAACTTATTATACTAGAAAAATGAATGATCCGCCAGGTTACTAAGGCAGAAATGTCAAATCATGAAACTTAGCATCAGAAAAGGATTCAAGGATTGAAAGAAATTTCAATTTATTAAGCTTCGTAATCATTCTGTGAGAGGCATGCTAATACACTTTTCCAGGAATATCATCATTACCAACTGCCGTGTTTTTTTTATCCATGCACAAAATACAGAAATTGTCCTTAAAATCAAGTGTGACTCCATCTAGCGCAACATAAGTCGAGAAAAAAAGGCTTTATGACACTCTGGTCTTATCAACATACATTAGGTTTTGAAGTGTTACATACAATATCATGGGCCGAAGAACATTTCTGTCTATATCTAGAAGCTTCTGCAATGTCAGGAGAGATGGAGCTGTAAACTTCATATAATCGACATAAGAAAGATTATTAACACAACAATAGGAAACGTGACTTCCTACGGTTTCCTTATTTAATGGGTAATTCGGATTATCTGCTCTCTGGAACATATAAATCGACCATCTCTTCCATGGAAATGTCGATTATCTCGTCCCTGGAACAGATCGATTATTTGTTTCATGAAAAAAAATCCATGTCGTATTTATATTTGAAATGACATGAAAAAACAGTTTGTTTCCATGTTATCTACAATTAATAGATCAATATGTGATTGGGAACACAATTTATTTGAAATAATGTGGGATCACTTAAAATCCGACATAAATATAAGCACTTCCGTAAACCGTTAAATGGAAACAATAGCGATGGCAACAATATTTTAACAAATATATACATTCTCTGTCTACTGTACTTTTAATCTGCATATACATTTTCCATAAACTCTATGGCATATCACTCTGTCAGATAAATATTCTTTTATGTCATGAAATAGTGAAAATGTAGTTTTTTCCATTTTGTTCACAGAACAATTTTGCGCGGGAATTTGTGAGCAGAAACTAGTCGCTTCAATCGAAGCCGGTCATTCTGTCACAGTCGTTCCAGAGCATCGCACGTACAATTATCTGTCACAATGGTTGCCGCTCCCGCAGACAAGTCTAACACCGAAGTTGCAGCTGGCAATGAAGTAGACAAGAAGCAGCCTAGTGCGCAAGATTTAAAAAAATCTGTTGCAGATCCTAAGCCCACTGAAGAAGCCATGGAATCCGAAGCCACTAACTCCACAGAAATGGATTCCGAAGCAGTCAGGTTAGTCTTCCCAGCTACAAGGCAATAATAGTTTGTTATGAAATGCTCAAATACGTTCTTTGACAGCACGAAATTTACATTGAAATGATGAATTTTTGATCACGTGACTTTCTAGTGAGGTACTCTCCTACTATAAGGTACTGACATGACAAAGCATAAGTCGTCATTTCAATGGAATATGGCTTGTACTCTACGCTGTATTTGAACATAGATACTAACAGATGACTAGCATTTTGTGCTCTGTTCAGACTTATCGTTTGCCCATATTGGTTTGCTTATTATGTATCCTATTTGCAATACCTGTGAAAATACCTACCGAGACCCTGACTGTTATCTATGGGAAACGGCAACTTGGGGCCTTTAGCGACATTGAAGTGAACATGATTTGACAAAGTTTAATGAACTTGATTTGACAGTTTATAACATCATATTTGCCTAAAAGTTAGGATGAAGGATGGTTTCATAACAAGGTTTGCTTTACTCCCGAGAATTTCTTACAAATTTTTGTAGGTGTATAATGACTTTCTTGGTACATTGAGTTGCTAATAAGGATATGAAGTGCGCATCTATCATTCACTGCCTGCAAAGTTTCTCTGGATTGACCTTGACCACATACCACCTACCTAGATTGTATGCCAAAATACAACTACTTTCATTCATTTCACAGTATCCACATCATCATGGCATTCTTTTTATGCCTTGTTCTAAAATCTATGTACATAATGTAATAAAGCCTATGAACTCTAAATTTAAACTAGCGGCTCTGATTTCAAGTTTTATATAAGATATATATAATTGTTGAAGCATTGATAGTGTTTGGAGGAGCCTTTGGCAATCTTGATTCGTTTCCTTAACCAGCCTGGTAGAAATGGATGATGCCCTTTAGCAGAAGAAAAGTTATCGTTCTTTCATTTCCAAATTTGGCAGTCTTGAGCTAACAGGTTGCCAATATTTCTGTTGGGGTGAATAATTGCTTCAATACTTCAGTCAAGTTTCTTCAACATTTGTAAACATCAATGGAAATAATAAGTATATTTTATTTTTTCTTTGAGATCTGAATGAGTCATGAAATTAGCTCCTGAGATACCCTTCTCAATTCCCCTCTTCCATTCACTGGGCAGTATCCTGACAGTATTATATTGAAACATACTTTAACTGCTGTGGATATTAGTGGTGGTCATTCATTTTGGCCTGGGTTAACCATCAATTTCCAGATTTGCGTCAGGTTGCTGAACAAGAGGTAGCTTGCTTCATTTCATCAAGAAATATTTTTGAGTTGTTACCTGCATAGGAAACCAGTTCCAGTGGATAATTGGAATTGTTGGCTCCTTTCCCTAGGTGCACAGAACTATTTGTTGTTTGTTATCTTCAACTTGAAAGATACCTACCAATATGTTTTAACTTGAAATTAATCTACAGTATGGTTGTTGAATGTTCAATGTAAGAGGGTATTTGCCCTTATTTAAAAAGAAAAGATGTTATACTTTTCCTAATGAGGAGAGAATCACAAGATGGCTTGTTGTTAGTGCTGTAGTGTTCGATCTACGCTAGAAGAAATCTATTACCTGTCAATTGCACTAAAAGTCTCACTCTCCAAGAATAGAGTATATATGTAAGAATGTAAGAACCCACATTCCAGTTTGCACAATTTGGCAGGCAGTGCATGCAAACATTGATGAGAAATATTTTATGCACACCTGAAATCTTCAGATGGAGTGCACGTGAACACCTTTTCAAATATTGCCCACGGAGATGGTGCATTGCATGTAAACTGATCTTTTCAACTATTATTCTACTACAATTTCCATGCACACATTGTTCTCCGTAGCATATTAATTCAGGCTGACAGATTCCTAACCACTGCGCATCACCATTGAAAAACTAGAAATTTCTTCAAGACCAAGCTGTCTGGATCAGCAGTTACTGTGAAAAACTAACAAAAAACAGTATTGCATAATTTGGCAGGAGGAAAAAAAAATTGTCAATCCACAATTCAATGAGCAATATTAGTAGAGATGAATTGTATCAGTGTTTGGTATGATTGCAACAATAGGTGAACTGCATTATTAAAATACACCCTGCGTGGTTTGAACAACATCTGTATTTTGATACTAGATGAACACAAACGCCAAAATCACACACTTTCTGTAAACAAGTTTGCTGCAACATTCATGGAATAGACAGCAGAGTGGAAGTTCAAAATTAAGCAAAGTTGTCAGTTGTATGGCCGGGAGATATATAAACCATGTTGTTAGTAATGGCATTTTTTAATAAAAACTGAATGATTGTTAATTATAATTCAAGAAAGAGTATCACCTAGAGGTTACATTCTGTTTTTAGGACACCTGGTTGGTGAAAGATGTTTGTGTCTATGTGCATTCATCTCAAACTCTTCACACGTGTAATTCTGCAGTCTTATGCGGCGTTCGCACATCTAGCTCTCCGCTGTATATATATTTGCTGGTATCTTTTTTTAGAGTACCGCACGTAACTCTACAAACATGCTCTGTAAACACACGCAAGGGTCTAGATATGCAGAACTCCGCTTCTGAGGCGCACGGCTGGTTTGGTTCTTGATATTTGGCAATGAAAACACTTGATGTTCTCAACCCTGTGCCCAATTGTGCAATCTGGCCCACATTGAGACATGGATGCACTAAGCTATGTTATGACACAATTACTTATATTGCTATAGTATTGATGAATGGGAGGCCACCACAGCTTGCACTACTTTCTAATATGATAGGTTTAGATTGCCAAACTAACCTGGGATTCACATACACTAAAACTTATATTTGTTTGAAAAATGATCCTACTCTGACAATCCTCATAAGGTTTTCTAATTGTTTTCTAATTCTAATTGTTTTGACAAAATTTGGTATAGGAATGTTATATTCTCCACCGAACTTGAAGATAAGCTTGCAAATCCAATCCCTGTCAAGATGAGCAGTCATTTTGTTGAATAACCGAAATAGGAAAATGCAATACTATTGAATTTATATAGTGTGCTGTCTATTTAGTCGCTATTAGTTGCAGTAAAACTGTAACTGGATTTCCTTCTGCAAGGCATAAGTAGAAGTGTTTAATAATAAAAATGGCAATAGATCACTGCAGAAACACTCATCTAAAGTAAGCTGTGACATCCATTATTGCATAACAATATCATTTTGTCCAGACCTGACTACCTAGCAGACTGCACACATTCAATTTTCACAGGGTGGAAAGTTAGTCTTGCTCTGCAGAAAGATACCAAATAATTTAGAAGGCGCCGCACCAGTCATCTATCCACAGATTATTAGCACTGTAAACTGGTCATCCATAAAAAGTTTTTAGAGTGCACCCATTGTTAAGGAAGCTTAGCAATGTACCAATTGTATGAGAATTGTGAGGTGTTTTTCCTTGGCTATGCTTTATTAGTTCAGTGAATGGTCTCAACACACCACTTCATTGGCAAGTTCATGTGCGGAACGCAGAAATAAAATTTCTAAACAGGTTCCCTGCCTGCTGCTGAACAGACAAGCATTGAAACCTGATCAGTGTTATATTAAGCTCAAATGCATCATATCAGCAGGACCTATAAAAACATGGCTTGCGGTAAAATTTATTTAATTAATTCAGACATGATAAAATGGTTTATTGATCGCATTGCATTTTTGCTGTTGCTAGTTCACACAGTTCCATTGATGAACCTGTACTTTTGTAGTCACTGGAAAGAAATTATTTAGGGTGATGCCAGTGCCTTTTCAACCCACATGAATGTCATATTGCAACACAATTCTGTTTTGTTCGGTAGCAACAAATGAGTGATGAATGTAAGGTAAAACACCTCACAAAACCTTGCACATATTCCTACAGTTTATACTAGTCATTTTGTCACAGACCAAAACTTCAGGAATGAATAACATGAAACCTTGTCCAATGCCCTCATTTTCTGCTCAAAATTATTGTTTTAGTGTGTACCATCAAATATTAACTCTGAATTGGATCCTGATATGACTAAATTTAGAACAAAGCAATTGTCCACCCATGGCTGCTACTGCAGCTGCTTTAGACAGTGGGATGTTCCTGTGAATGTGTTGTATATATCCCCTCTGGTTCTGAATTAATCATAATAACAAGGAAATTGAGACGTCAGAATGCAAATTGTTTGGTTCAACTAGGCCCATGCGTTGAGGATTATGGTGGAAGCAAAACTCAATCTCATTTCAACTAGTCTGACAGATCAATCCAAAACCCTTGTACTAAACTTGTTGACCCTTCTACTGTGACTTTTTTTCTGACAACCGGCTCTTGAGAAGAAATTTGCTAGACAGAGTTGGGTGGATGTGAAAGTGAAACATCCAATTCACACCAATGTTGTGAAGGAGAAGGAAGCTCCGACCAACTATTGCTGGGAGAATATGGATGAATCTGTCTCGATAGTTCAAAAATGAACATCAGACTAGGCATGTACTAGCTGCCTGGAGCAGTCATGAATCTGCAATTTTTGTATTATGCTATCAATGTTGATAAGGTGTTATGATTGCTCAATACTTGAGTAAGTTCCAAGTTGCCACCATAATCAACCTTTTCAATATAGTTAGAGGAATGATATACAGCAATTGTTCTGAACCTAATCAACTTGTCATGAGAGGTGCACTGGTTGATTGATGACACCCAATTGCAATGTAGATCTACTTAAAACATAATAGTAACTTCTCAATTCAATTTCTATTATGGTCAGAAAAGTCAACTTGGGTAGTATGCAACTGAAACCTGGCAAGATGAGTTAACTATACAGTGAATATTCAAGCACTATTTTATTCTTTAGATGAACCATTCATATTGATGAGATGTATATATTGCATAATTCTGTTGAGGATACAAACCCTATTTATTGAATGAATAAATGAACAAAATTCATATAACTACTGCTCCAATGTGGAGAGGAAGGGTTGACTGGCTAGGAATATCCTTGAATGCATCACAAAATTGATATCATTTTGTCTGCAATGGCTATTTGCAATTGTTCCTTTGTTCTTCTAAGGGTAGCTTACAGAATTTTACAAGTTGAAGTGTTATTTCTTACTTATGGAATTGTTCAAATACCCTGGCATTTAATTTACAGTCATGATCAAAGTGCTTGTGTTATACCCTCACCTCAATTGGTTTGTTCTGCAATATTCTGTGGAATTGTGAACAATTCCTGCTCATAAAAATTCCCTTCTACAACAGCACAGCAAGAAATGTTTCTGTATATGTTCATGTTTAAGCAACTCGCTGGCTGCTGATTCACACAAGTCAGCAGGTGCACAAGACCAATGCAGCTGCTTTGAAGAAAAGTTTGTGTACAAACTGCTGCTGGGGATAGAGGGAGCTGGTGTGCACAAGACAATTGGTTGACTAAAGACAGCATGGCCAGAAAAATTAGTGCATGTGCACAAGGCAACTAGTGTGCCACAGTTGATTGGTGCGCTCAATGCAGGATTTTGGCTGGAGGTTGCTGTGGCCTCAGTTGTTAACTGGCTGATGTAACCCAAGTTGCTGGAGCACTTTAGGTTGCCAGAAGATATGTATGTCATATAAAATAATATTTGAATGTTCAAGTTTTATTTTGTTGATCCAATAGGATTCGTTGTTTCATAGCATAGTGCATATTATAATTTTTTCTGTTGTCTCTTAGTATAGTGATACTTCAATAGCATTTGTCTTCATCATTTGGAGGGTTCTAATAGACTTTCATGCATGAACTTGAGGTAGAAAGAGCTTATGGGTTTTGTATTTCAACATATACATTGCCATGTAGCACCAGTATATGGCAAACAAAACGCAAATCTTTGTGCTATTGTATGGCAACTGAAACAAACTATCACCAAGATCAGTGCATGCTAGACTGGAAATGTTCAATGCGGATCAGAGTTACTTCAAATAGTGATCCTCGCGGTGTTATGGAAAATTGATCAACCGCTGTGTTGCATATAATTAACAGCTCACGTCAAGTCTAGTAGACGCAAAAACTCAGTGGAGTTGTTGAGTGAAGGGGCATGTATAAGCATAGTTGTGGAGCAGCACACATCCTCTCACTTATGCTGCAGTAGAGATACTGAACTACATGCTTGCAAAATGCTGCGTTTCCATGATTCAAGTTTTTTGAACCTTAGATTTTAGGAACATACCCCTGACTGCAAATAAACTGCAAAAACTAGATATTAAGGCAAAGCACTCGGATGCGAGCATTGAGTTTTTAACAAGTCATAATCTTCCGTTGAAAATATGTGCTCATACATACGTAATTGATTTACGTTGTTGAATAAATCTAATTTCTAGTGAATGATTCTATTTAACATAAAATTACAATTAATTGTAGTGCACATCATGATGCATGCATTGCAAAAAGATAACCATCTGAAATGTTTGTGGTGATATGAAACACCCACTAAATATTAGACCATATTGCAGCTCATAGGTGACCAACTGAACGTTTAGCAAACCAACCTCCTTGCATGGAACTGCTTAATTCAACTGACACACACACGGCAAATATTAGTGACAAGCAGTACAGTTGAAGCAAAAGTTCACTCAGTGATCAATCCATCAAAGTTGAACTGTTTTATTCCTACCAGTTAGATGAAGCCAACACAGTTAAATTCCAATTGCAAATTCTGCTTGAACAGTCAACCACAGAAGGCAATGACTATTCAAAATCTGTTGGTTCATAGTTAATAAAGTCATATTGATTGAAAATGAAATATCAGGAAACTTTGAGTGAGCAAAAGTCATCTGACCATCACAATCAAAGCTATTATTACCTTGAGTGAGCAAAAGTCATTGAACAATCACCAAAAATGCCATTCTTCCCTTATTGCTGCGGTTAAACATGACAGTAAATTCCCTAAATTTTACAATAAACCAAGCTGTTAACATTATGATAGCAGTTTTTTGAGAGCAGTGAATTTTTTTTTCAGAAGTTGTGAGTCTTTGAGTTACCCTAGTCTGCACCCTAGACTATGGAGAACTGGCTCGATTACCCTAGAAATTGGCTCTTATTGCACCGACCTAGATACTTTAGTAGTGGCTTGATGACCACGGAACAGGATATTTTACCCATAAGTGGGAACACTGTCAAAACTGCATCCAATCCTGCCTGGAGTATGAAACTCAACGATGGTGAACACGTGTTTTTGCATATGTCAGAAAGTTCATAATCATGCAGCAGATTTTGGTGTTAGGACCAATTTCAGTGCAGTTGATGCACAAAGATGCTGGAGTTCAACAAGAAAGGCATTAATTTCAAAGATGCATGACTGAGTTATTGGCAACAATATCCTAGCTGGGTTGTAAGCCAAAATGTTGCGGAGTTATGCGTATGTCTGATATGAGTACTTTTTCCACCCTAGAGTGCATGCTGGTGAAAAGCATATTTATGCCTAGGGCATGGCATGGAAAGAAGATGCATTGATGCTCTGTGTAATTTGTATTTTGTTTATATATGGACATTTTCACTTGAATAGTTGGTTGCAGCATAGCTGCCACCTGACAGCTATTTTTTACTCCGGTGTTGATGGGCTGGCCTTTTAACCATTTAAGAGACTGACCAGAATGTCTCATTTGGGGTCAGGTAGGTTTGAACCTATAACCTCTAGCTCCCAATAGAAGTGTGTGGTGAGAAGAGCCCGACACGCTGCCCACTCGGCCACCGAGCTGCTCGTTGGACAATTTAAAAATTTATTGGCACCAGTATTAGTTCAAGGCAGGACTAATTTATTTGGGAAACTACATGCACTCTGCCGAATTTTCCAGTCTAGGCGTGACTCCCTGCATTTTTTGCGTCTCACCTTAGCAGCCCCCTCCAGCCGTGCTACAAGCAAGTGAGGAGCAGCAGAGCTGGGGGAGGCCAGCACAGCCATGCATGCCAGTTTAATCTTGAACAGCTATGTTAACACCGGAAAAGAAACTGGAATTAGTGCGCACCATTGGCTATCAAATGAACCATCCGTATGAATGACAAAAATAAATAGATGAATTATAGAGCAGCACACAGTACAAGAGGCATATGGAGAAGCAACACATCCAAACACACATACCCGCACACACCACAACCCACTATTCCAGCATCACAGCTCTCTCTATATATGAATATATATATGTATATATATGTATATATATATGTGTATATATATGTGTGTATATATATATGTGTATATATATATATGCGTACATATACATATGTATATATATATTTATACATGTATGTATATATATATATATATATATATATATATGTGTGTGTGTGTGTGTAAATATATATTTATGTATGTATGTATTAAAGGGAAAAAAGAGTGGGGGAGAGAGGGTGCATCCAGCAGGTAGATCCAAAGCTAGGATACCAACATGTTACAGAAAAACCTCCCTCAACCTGAACAAGCTCAAACAGAACATCACCCAGAAACTTTGCAAGCAACCCCTTGAATGCAGCCAAGGAATTGGACTTCACCACAAAACTTGGAAGGCTGTTCCACAACTGAACACATTGCGCTTCAAAGAATCTCCTCTTTGATGTCTAGAAAACAAGCCAAGTCACTTCAGTCTTGAAAAGTCATCCAATTCAGCCAGACCATCCACACCTCCTGTCCATCTCCTTGTGCAGACTTGAGCAATCTCAAATCTCCTAGAAAACCCACATTCCACTCAGACAAACAGAAATCTGTGAGAGGCCTGATGTGCATCACAAAGGGGACACCATGAAATGAAGACTACGGCAAACGGTAGATCTTAGCAAGCTGTTGGCCATTCCGGAAGCCTTACCCACCACCTCTATGACATAATGGTGGAATTTCAGTTATACATCAACCACCACACCAAGGTCCCTGTGGGATTGAACACAATTAGAGTCAGCGGATTCTCATCAGTCCACTTGGCAAACCCACAAGCAAACTTCAACTCAACACACTTCTGAGTTCAACCTCAAGTTCCAAGATGAAGCAACTGCGCTAACTGTCCAAATCCAACTGTAGATATGACACACCAGCAACTGCCGACTCCTTCACCCTCTTGTACCAAAGGTACAGCTTGTAGTCTTCAGCAAATGATATAAAAGAATGCATTACTCCATTTGCAATGTGATCAACATAGATCTTTGAGTGTGCAACCTCCGTCAAGATTATGTCTAAGTATGCAACCTACACAAACTTCAGATTTACTGTGTGTAGCTACTTATATGACCATGAATCACATAAGTTTCAATATCCAAGAAATTTGTTGACTGAAAACTGCAGTGAGCTATGCCTCCTGACTCTGCACCCCTACATTCTTTTAAGTGAAATTGAGTTGGGGCAAAAGCATGCCTAAATTTGTATATTATTCAGTAACAGTACAAAATTTTTCCATCCTGACTGGTGTTTTTAATTTCATCTGATAATTTTTTTAATCATTGCAAACTGCCTTTATTGGAAGTCATTTATCTACACCCTGAAATATTAATGATTTGCATCATCAAATAAGCAAATATTTGATATATATATATATATATATATACATACATTTGAAACAATTGAACTATTTTCCATTTCCACAGCAAACTAACTTTATCACCATGAATACCATGGCATGGTAGGTATGGTATTGGTGGCTTATATGGAGACAGCAAAATAAAAAATCCCATCCAGGTGTCAAACTGAAGTTTGGTCCTAGACATTTCACCCTGTGGTATAAATGTCTGGTCATTCAGCTACACATTCAAAATAAGCTGTGGTACCATGTTTTGGGGTTCGATCAGTCCAAAATAACAGGTGTTGAAAGTTACAAATGAAGAAAAATATTGAATAACGATATGCTCAGGTGTTGCATTAAATGTTTTTGTTTACCTGGGGTGACTGTAGAATTATCTCACCTTTGCAGCCCTCTACAGCCCTGCTAACAGGGTATGCTGGCATGGAAGGCAGTATACCTAAGCATGCCAGCAATCTTAAGAACACTGCAGCATGTGCTGGTTGAATTGCGCTTGATAAGTCATACGAAAAACACCGGAGACTCAATAATTGCACACAACTGTCAAATCTCAGAAATAAACCGGTATATTTGTATGTGTTTACAAAAACCATTTTACAAAATCTTAACTCAACAACCATGTAATTGTACTCTAACCACCAAATTTGGTCACACCGCATTGAAAATTCAAGCCAAAGCAATAGTCAGTTGCTAAAGCTTCGACTGTTCCTAACCATAATTTTCATGCGTTTGAAGAGCGCCTTGCATTTTTCAATTGTGTGCACACATGAATATATATAGCTAGTTGAGACCACTGGGCACATGAGTTTCAACATCTATAATCAACCTGCACAAGTTGTGATCAAGAAAAGGCATTAGAGGCCATATCCTTGGCTGTTGTCAGCAGCATTGAGTGCAACTTATTTTAATGGCAAAAAATAAAATTTAGTTAGCAAGTGTCATGAGGAAGGATATACATTTTGGTGAGTGACTACTAAATGAAAGTTTGCACTCATAAGCGTCTGGTGGCACATTTCATTGTTGCTTCTCAATCTAACAGCTGTTCAATTTCATCAGATACTAATTTTTTCTGCTTACAGTTGTAACTAAATTTACATGTCCTTCAACCCTTGATTAATTTTGGTTTTCAATTATGATTATCTGCCAGCTATTGTTGAACTCTAAAAATAGTGTAAAGAAATAGTTTCTAATTGCTGTGAAACTTGTGCAGTAGCATAAGTACAAAGGCATGCTTTGCAAAACTAATATTTCAACAGTTACAGTATGGTGAGCTTATCAATATGAAGAAACTGCCAGTAAGTGTTCACTTGGTTGTCAAGAGTAAGTTGGCTGTTCTAAAATCTTGACAATAATTGACAATTGTTTTGTTCCTGATGTTACCTTGTAAGGTTGTGTAAATTAGCCACTGCATCAAAAATGGTTATAAACGCCTTGGTAAGAAATGAAATTCGCATTCACTTTCAAGTGTATTTTCTCTTCAAAGTTACAAATTTGTTTTGTAAACTTGCTCTTTCAATTTCTGCAATAACTCTCTAAAATTATTTCTATGTGGCTACCTAATTACCCGTAATTAATGTCGTAGTTGTTAATTATGCCAATTTTTCACTGCCTCTTAATGCATGATCTCAGCTGCCTGTAACTACATAAATTGTTCATACAGCCTTCAATCATTGTCTTTTATGCTCTATCTGAGGTCTTTATTCTCAAATTTCAGCGCAAAACTTGCTAAAGCTGCTGAGAAGTTGTCAGCTGGCAAAAAAGCCCTGCTCCAGAATCAGCCCCAGCCAGCTGTGGATAATCTTGCTGTGAGTTCCTTCTACTAAATGTATTACTCATACAAGATTTTGGAGTGGAGCTTAAGTTTGAAGGGGAGGATATTTGAGTAGTCCGAGACATGTTATAGGCAGGGCGGGAAAAAATGTTTCATTCGGAAAAGCCCAACACACCTGTTTATTTAGTTTTTTTTGCTAAATAGGTTTTATTTGATAAAATTGAAATAAATTTTGGAAAGTTCAGACTTACAGCCAAATAGTAATAGGAGCCAGGCCTGTCAGCCATGGAGACAGGGCTTTTACAAGTTGAAGGAATATTTAATAAGGTTATTTGATAGTTAGAATTTTGCAATTTGAGATCTATTTATTAATTTACTCAAGTGATGAATGATGAGTGACATGAATCATGGCCATGAGTCATGATTCAATTAGTCACATGACTGATTGAATTTCTTGTTTCATATTAGATTGTCTCGGGGAAGGTCCCAAATGGGTCTTCAATTTCTTGATTATTCAATATCAATTGATAATAATAGAAGATTCCTAATTTCCTATACTAGCCCACTAGGTGTAGCATATTAGGTATAAACATAATACAGAATGAATAATACTAGAATAATTTATCAAACTTAATATGTTCATTTCTTCTCCTTGTTTCATATGCTTTCCTAGTTGTTTGTATATTGTATACAAATTAATGTAATACTTTCAGTCTAGCTTTTTTTTTATTTTGTGGTTAGTGAGCAGTGCTCACCCTGGTTGAAGTCTTTAGAAGCTGTGGACCAGGGAGATAGTGCTGCATGGGGTAGACCAGAGAGAACAGATCGGTTGTCTGCAGCAGTTTCTTTTCTGGGGAATGAGTTATGTTTGGATCTGGTGAAGTGTTGGAAGATTTCTCATTGTTCTGTTAATACAGTTTTGGTAGTTTGTTTGAGAGCTCTTGGTATTAGCTCACTTGGCTATCTTTTCAAGCTGGCAGTCCATTACTGTCAAATGAACTATAGCTATTTCCTTCTTTATTCTAAGTCCTAACTGCTTTCAGGTTTTGAACAAACTGCCCACTGATGCAAGGCAATGGAGGGGGTTGCCTGTTTAGCTAGACAGAATGGGCTTAAGTTTGGAGTCATGTTGTGTTTTTCATGTGTGCAAGTGTTGACTCTTCGTTGTTTTATGCCCCTGGCGTCCATTCTGATGGGGTTGGTTGATCTACATGTTCAAGTTGCGCAGTGGAGCCCAGTCCGTGCCGTGGTCTGTTCATCCACCTCGGCCGTTGATGCGAGAGAGATCTCTTGCCTGGCATGACTTCAAGCGTGTGAGAAGTTCCTTCGGTAGAGTGAATCCTCGTTCTTTACTGGCAATGGACGTATTTACCGCCATGAACCATCAGAATCGAACCTCAGCCATCCAGAGTCGTGCTCAGTATGAGGAGCATCTCGTGGATCGATTTTGCGAGTGTCCAAATTTTTTTCACTCATACATCCGCAATAAAAAGGAGGGTCGTTTATCCGTGGGTCCTCTTCACGTTGCTGGTGGTGAGTATATGTTGACCGCCCCCCAGGTCATGAGTGAAACTTTAGCTGATGGGTGCTTCCATTTTTGTTGTTGATGCTCATACTAATCTAGCTCCCTATCGAGTCTTTCGTGGAGAGATGCCTGATCCAGTTGTCACTCATGCTCAGGTGCTTTTGCCTGTTGTTGGCTCCAGACGCTTTGTCGGCAATGGGGCCCGATGGCTCACATCCTAAGCTTCTGAAGAGTTGTGCGGGTGCACTGTCAGGGCCTTTGTAAATTATTTTTCAAAGGTCATTACTTTGTGGAGCTCTTCCAGACTTGTGGTTGGAGTCAATTGTGATCCCCCTGTTCAAGGGTAAGTCAAGGTATGATCCTTTGAACTACCGCTCTGTCAGTCTGACCTTGTGTGCTGCAAGTGTTTTTAAAAAACTATTGTATTTCGGTCTACTGGGGATCAGCTTCTCTTGGCTTATTCGGATGTTTCACACTGGGTGGATGATGATTTTCTTTTGGATGTTGTGTGCTCAATTTTCAAAGGCATTAGATGTGGTTTCTCATGATGTGTTGATTCACAAGCTGAGGGAGGTGGGAGTTAGGCCTGTTTTGCTTGTCTGGTCGTTCTTTGAGGGTTGCTGTTGGTGTGTGTTGCAGTGAGTCGGGCGGTGGTTAGTGGTGGGCCGCAGGGTTCGGTGCTGGGCCCTGTGCGATTTCTGATCTACGTTGATCACATAACAAATGGAGTGCTGTGTTCTTATAAAGCATTTGCTGACTACTGCAAGCTGTATCTTCGGTACAAGAGGGTGAAGGAGTCTGCAGTTGCTGGTGTCATATCTGCAGTATGATTTGGACAGAGTTAGCGCAGTTGCTTCGTCCTGGAACTTGAGGCTGAACTCGGAGAAGTGTTGAGGTTTGTTCGTGGGTTGGCCGAGTGGACTGATGAGAATCCGCTGGCTCTGTTCTATTTGGATGGGATTCCATTAAAGTTAGTTTAATCCCACAGAGATCTTGGTGTGGTGGTTGATGTAGAATTGAAATTCCACCATGTCCGGTGGTAGGTAAGGCTTCCGGATTGGCCAACAGCCCGCTGAGATCTACCGTTTGCCGTAGTCCTGACTAAACGGTGTCCCTCTTTGTGATGCACATCAGGCCTCACGTGGATTATTGTTCCTCTGTGGAATGTGATTTTTCTTGTGGATTTGAGATTGCTCGAGTCTGTGCAGAAGAGATGGACAAGAAGTGAGGATGGTCTGGCGGAATTGGATTGCTTTTCCCGATTGAAGCGACTTGGCTTGTTTTCTATAAGAGGAAGTCTTCTCAGGGCAGATCTTATCAAATAATGGAAGATCATCTGCAGGTTGGATGGTGGCACCAACCTCGGGGGTATTTTTCAGAGCTCCTTATGCGATAACGCGAGGCCATCCTTGTAAACATTTAATGCGAGCTTGTAATCCAGACATCAAGAGGAAATTCTTTGGAGCACGATGTGTTCAGTTGTGGAACAGCCTACCAAGTTCTCTGGTGGTCAGATTGCCTGGCTGCATTCAAGGAGTCGTTTGCGGAGTTCCTGGGTAATGTTCAGTTTGAGTTTCATTAGGTTAGGGAAGGTTCTTCTGTAACATGATGGTACCCTAGCTTTGGATCCGCCTGCTGGATGCGCCACCTCCTCCCGCTTTATATATGTATGTATACACATATATATAATGGGTGTGTGTGTGTAAATATATTGCTGTGATGCTGGAATGATGGTGGTGTGTGTTGGGTGTGGATCTGTGTCTGTGCTTCTTCATATGCTTCTGTGTTGTACAGTGTGCTGTTCGCTAATTTTTTTATTTTTATTTTTTTGTCATTCATACGGATGGTTCATGTGATAGCCAATGGTGCGCATTAGTTCCAGTTCCTATACCTGTGTTGACATAGCTGTTCTTAATATTAAACTGGCGCGCATAGCAGTGCTGGCCTCCCCCGGCTCTGCTGCTCTTCTTATTGCTTGTAGCGCTGCTGAAGGTGGCTGCAAAGGTAAGACCCCTCCTTCATTTCAGTTTCCACTAGTTCAGTCATCTCCACATGAAAGCCCAGATACTTAGAACACAGAGCTTCCTCCAGGAGCTCTCCGTTCAGGGGCACACCTAATTTTGCTTGCATTGCATCGACAGTCCTCGAGCATCTTATTACTTTACTTTAACCCACACCCACGTTCACTCTAAGCTTCCTCCTCTCACACTCTACCAAACTCGGCACTAGCCTACATAGCTTCTCCTCTGAATCCGCAACCAGGGCCGTATCATCAGCAAATAGCAACTGACTCAACTGCCAACTCCGCCCATTCGCTCATAAAAGTTCCAAACCACGACCCAGCTCTCGCGTTCACCTCCCTGACCACTCCATCCATATAAAGGTTGAACAACCAGGGAGACATCACGTAGCCACGTCTCGGTCTAACTTTCACTGTGAGCTAATCACTCGCCTCAGTTTCCCACTCTGACACATGCTCGGCTGCCAACATAGAAACTGCACTGCTTTCAACAGATGTCCGCCCCCCTCCATACAAACGCAACCCCCTCCACAGTGCTCCCATGTCAATCCTGCCATATGCCTCCTCCAGATCCATGATGGCCCAGAACATATCCTTTCCTTTTGCAAAATACTTCTCACAGACCTGTCTCGCTGCAAAAATCTGATCGGTACGCCCTCTACCACTCCTAAAGCCGCACAGTTCCTCTTCAATTGCGCAGTCCGTAGAGTCTAATCTTTTTGATCAGCACTCTCCCGTTAAACTTAACAACCACACATGACAGACTTATATCTCCCGAGTTACAGCATTCATTTATCTCCTTTGCCCGTATATAACGGAACAATGCATGCACTGCGCCACTCAATCGGTACCACGCCTGCCACAAATTAAAATTCAGTAACCAACCATTCCATAATCTTTTACTCCACCCTTCTTCAGGCAAACCAGGGGCTTTCCATGCTTTCATCACCTACACCGCCTCTCGTACCCCTTCTCTGGTAATGTGCGGCAAAAGTCTCTCTCCCAAAACTGGCATCAGAGCACCACCACCCACAGCAACAATGTCAGTCTCTGCCATCCTCGACATTTAACAACTCTGCAAAATACTCGACCCACCTCTTCCGTACATCACCACTTTCCAACAACAACTGGCCGTTTTCATCTTTCACCAATTCCTTTTTTCCAGTTTCTCCCTTTCTTAGCCGCTTCACCTCTTTCCAGAACATCTTTTTGTTCTCAAAATTCTGGCCCAACAGTCTGCTCCACTTGGCATCAGTGTCCCTTTTGGCTCTCTCCTCACTACCCGCTTCACTTCGTTTCTCATCTCTTTGTAGCTTTCATAAGCCACCACCAACTTCATATGCAACCACTCAAACGCTCCTCTTTTCCGTGCCACCGCTAGTTTGACCTCGTTCCACCACTCGCAACTTTTCCTTCTGCGCCCTCCCACTGATTGGTTTGTACAGTTTCCGCTCGTGTGTCCGTATTTCTGGGATCGGCAAAAATCGCACCAAGAAGAGACCACCACAGCCCTGATACTTGAATTCAACTGCCCTACTCCACCTAAATACTTGGACATTCCCTTCTGCGCCACCAACACAAAGGTTACACCATTCGAGAGACGTCCGCATTAATTCTTCCAACCGGATGTCTATGATAACATATTCCAGGTGTTGAGATCTGTATATATTGATAGTGAAATTGTATTTTTTCTTGCATTTGTATATTAGTAGTTTCAAAATTTGATTTTTGTTGGTGTGAACTAAATTCAGTCCCTGTCTTGAGTGCCTGTTTGCTCCCTACCGCAGGAAGCATGTGCTCTACAGTCTTCTGTGAAGGGGGACATGTGCTACAGCATGTGCGAGTACTACTTCTACTACGGTCGCGCCCTTCTCGACCTCGCCAGGATTGAGGAAGATGTTCTTGGCAATGCCTTGTCTGGAGGTGAGGCTATCCCCAACTCTGTAAGAACTGGATAGTGTTAGTTATGCACGATTGGTCATTGAGCAGCATGTGAGGCTTCATGCTGCCCATATTTGCAACTCCTTGCTCTGATGGTAGACTTGGTAGTGGGTCTGTTCTTAACGCTTATTCCGAAAGCGGGTCAAGGACTGTACAGTTAGTAATGGCTGAGGCAGTGCCATATAGTAGAAAGGTGTGAGGTCGCCTCTTCGACAAGCAGATGAATTTCTTTAAAATTCATCGTGAGATGTTAGTCTTATTTTTGATGCTTTTAAATTCATCAGAAAATGTTTGTCGTAGGTGAGCTTTTGTGTAATTGTTTTGCAGTCGAATGTTATTGTTTCTGATGGACACTTCTGCAACAGTGCGAGCTCTTTAAGTGGCTATGTAATGGAAAAAGTGCTGACTAGTTAAGAACCCTATTGCTCTCGGTGTTTTTTGGTAGATATAATTTATTCCTAATTTGGCTAAATATTACCCCCTGTGTGACTTCAACAGTGCCCGATGGAGATGACCTCGAGAATTCACAGGTTGAGAATCCAGAAAAGATGACAGGTAATACGAAATAACTTTCATTTTGGAATATGTCCCTTTCAAGTATTAAAACTTTTTGTTTATAGTAATGATTATCTAATCCATTAAACCATCTTTACTTAACAACCACTGCAGTGGAATTGTAAGTTACAGATGATGAAATATTGTTTTTTTTTCTACTGTAAATACAATCTTCATATCCGCTGCAAATTAATATCCTGTTGGCGAGGCATATCATATTTTTAGTCTCAATTGTATGACCTTAACATTCAATACATTGATAATTGGTTTGTTGTTCTTGACCGCCTCTGCGACCGTTCCCACGCTGATCTGTTAGGGTTGTTCTTTGTTGACCTGTTTCTTGCCCTTGCCCATGCTTAGAGGAAGAAAAAGAGACCGTTGCACAGCAAGTTGACGAGGCACTTGAAGAAAACTACAAGAAGGTGGAGGGTATTGAAGATGGCGAAAATAAGGACGGGGCAGCAGAGGCCATGGAGCAAGGGGAAGAGAGCAAATCAGAAATGGAAGCTGAAGAGGTTGATGTAAAACCTGATGAGGCCGATAAGGTGGAAGATGAATCTGCCGTTGCTGATAGAGTAGAAGACAAATCTGATAAGGTAGAAAATAAATCCGCAAAGGCTGATAAGTTAGAAGATAAATCTGAACAGGCTGATAAGGTAGAGGAAAAATCTGAGAACTCTGATGAGGTAGAAGAAAAGACTAAGAAGGCTGACAAGGTAGAAGAAAAATCTGAGAAGGCTGACAAGGTAGAAGAAAAATCTGAGGAGGCTGATAAGGTGGAAGAAAAATCTGAGAAGGCTGATGAGGTAGAAGAAAAATCTGAAAAGGTAGAAGATGAATCTGTTAAGACTGATGCTGTTGAAGTAGAAAAAAGAACTGAAAACGCTGAAGGAGTAGATGGAGCAGAGGATATTGAGGGTGCCAAAGATAAGGAGGCAAAATGTAACGACGCCAAAACAGAAAAGAAGAAAGATGAAGCTGATGCTAAGGTTGACCAAAGCAAGAAGGAAGATGAGAGCGAGGCTTCAGAAGCTATGGTTGCAAATGGCTCGCGTATAAAAGCTGGTTCGTGGCATGTCGTTGGTTGGTCTCGGCATGTGTGAATGGGCTTGTCTCAAGCAGGCACTCGCCTCTGTTAGTCTGGGTACTTGGCCTTCATTCCACTACCTTTTATTGGCAACAACATCGCTACTGATCTGTGTATTCGCATCCTGAATTACCTCATTTTTATTTATTAGTATGCTTTATGTTCTGGTGCTATGCTTGTAGAACTTGACTGGAGTAAGATGTGTGTAGTTTGAAAATGATGTACCTACTGCATTAAAATGCTCGCATGCAATTGATGAATTGGTCTAGGCCATTTAGTTCCTCAACCATGGATTTCAAATTTTGCGGTGTCTGTAGAGGTTCCAGTGGTTGTGGTTTTGCCATTTTCTATTTTTATTAAGCCGCCAGTGTCACGATTTTTTTTGTTCAATGTAAATGTATGTAACTTAGTTGAAAATGATCGAATGAATGGTTTCAGACATCAATTCCTGAAGTTGAAGGCTTGTGACACACCCTTAACATGAAGCGTAAGTTGGGGAGTAGATCATCAAAACTAAGGGAAGTCATGTCACAAACCTTCATCACCTATGTGATCTCAACAACAGGTTTTCCAATTGTTACCCGATTTTTTTACTATATTACTGAAGCATGTATCCCTACAGTGGAATGTTTTGGCCGTAATATGCGTCTGAATGAGGCTCCCTTTCAAAAGAAGTGGCGTCAGAGGCGCTTCTATTTCAAGATACAAACAAGCTTTTTTTAAAAGCTATTGAACTGCCAGGGATAGTTTTGCTCCTGTTGCCTTTTTCTGGGTAGTATTTCCCACATCTTGTTATGCGAAGTATGTCAAAGTAACCCGACATTACTCAGTCATTAATAACTACTATAATCAATTGTGCAAAATTTTCACACATAAC
>SDVV010003491.1:0-21299 GCA_016164225.1 Gammarus roeselii | reverse complement strand
TGATGTGTTAGACCTAAGTATTGGAAACTCATTGCTAGATAATGCAAATAAATGGTTTAATAATAATAATAATAAAAATAGATACATGTATATTGAACAGCACTAAGACAACGTAATGATCCATTGAACTACCTGTCAGTTAATATGAAGATACTGTTTCCCACCCAACGAATTACTACAAAAGAAATTAGTTATTTTTTATGCATTTCAAGAGAGGAGAATATTATTGAATTATGAAAGCTGAAACTTAATTCAATTTTGAACATATGCAGGAACAATACAAAATCATTAATGTATATATTACACCAAAACCTCTATAAACTATGCAAGTTGCTATGATACAACCTTAATCCAAATTACTGAAAACTCTGTAAATTGTCATTAAGAGAGAGTAAAAATTACAAATAGCTAATTAGATAATTGGTGTGAGGGTAGAAAATTTGATCAAAACTTGACAAATAATCCGATTCTCGTTCAAAAATGTTGATACTGACCATACCATGAAAAGATCCAATAAGTGAAAAAAAAAATTGTTATAAATTCAAACTTTTCAACGGCACCGCGCGCATTTTTAACAACTGCCCAAATTACTAATCGTTTGCAAGACCAGCATTGAAATCAACACCATTTATAATACTTTATGTAACCACAACCCCTCCTTGTGCAAAGCTGTGCTTTTCATTCATGAGTACACACATTCAGAGTATCTCTAAGCTGTGCGGAACCTTTTAAAGTTTGACCCAAAAATTAAACTATATGAAACTAAGTCGTTATCAAATCTTAAAACTAACGCAATTTTTGTTTCTACATCGGTCATACAAAAGCTTGATTGGATATTAAATCAAAGCTATTTCCAGCCAACTTTATTGGAATGCTCATGCTCAAGAAACTGATATATTGGAAAATATTTACGGATTTGTGGAAATATTTACGGATTTTTGCATTTTCCGTCCATAATGATTAATCCCGTTAGTCAAGTCAAGGCTTCGAATCGCTTTAAGGCGCACCTGGTCAAAGGTATCAAAATGTGCACGTTCTAACCCTCAATATTGTCGACAAAAACAGTCCTTTTGCTACCTTTAACTCAATTTCATTATGTTGCTCAGTAAGATGCATATATTTTCTCCCCGTGGATAATACTGGACTGAATATATTCATTAGCATCCAATGATGTTAATTGGCCCCGAATGCATTTAAATCGTACGCTGCTGCACAAGAAAGTCCTCTGATCGTCTATTGGCGGACTGTCAATTTATTTACAAAAATCGTCTATGAAGCCACAGCAAAATCAGTAGACTATATTCCTATGACAATTTCAAATTTCAAGACTTTTTCGAAATATTAGGTGTGAAAATTGATACTAAACTTCTTCGAGGTCGACAGAGGGACCCCCACCTTGAGAAATATATTGTCGGAACCTATTAAATGATAACAATCTGAATCAAGTAAATTGACTACACACAAATAGCTTCTGCCTTCCAAGAACTTAACTGTGATGCCAGCTAATGACAGACCTTGACAAGTTAAGGGGTGGGAAAGATATCTTCATAAAAGGATATTAATTTATAAGGATTTGGAACAAGTGCCCGAGGTTTCAGTGAAGGCAGTGATTTCTAATCAGCTATTCAGGTCGCTGGGGCAGCATTTTAGAGATGCCCTTCCTCAGAGTTCATGTACAGGTTAGTTCATCTAAGAAGGACCGCCAATGCTTGAGCACGACTTCGAAATTTAAAGGATAGGAGGGGGGGGGGGAACAGAGATGTGGTGGGCTGTGTAGAGCAGCATGTCATCCACGCAATACATTAATTTACTGCTAAATAAGTTTGATTATGATTTAATTTACTATTTTTTTATTAACAGATTTCATAGTTTCCGTTAAGAGAGTTTCATATTAAACATACTGCATAGTATGTTTGATCATACTACATCCCATTTGCGTCCTCACCTCCTCCTAATGATGATTCAATCAACAAAATAAACGTTTAACCCTGTCATGCACTTGTTAAATTCAACAGTGACAAAATCAACAGTGGGCTAGTTCAACACGTTGACACGGTAGTGTGTAAGAAGCTGGCTGAAATATTGTAACTAATTATAAGCAGAGTATCTTGTCCAACTCTTCCCCGCGGCTCTCAGACATCGTAGTGGAAATATTAGTTAGTTACTGTAATTTAATTTCTTTCCCTATCACCGCAATGTGCTGGACCAGATTATTACAATAAACTTAGATGTCGAATGATTGTATTCGATATACATTCCGATTGCTAGCGATCATCCAATGTAACATTTTGTAAGACAATATTGAAGTATGCTGACATGGAATGATAAAGTAATGAAGCATGTTCTGTATGCGGTGCTGTTTCTACGTCAACATGCGGTGAAACTGAGACTTGTTTAATATACTAAGCAAAGTCTGATTCCTTAAACGTGTCTCTATGAATTAAGTGCGTTACAGAGGGAAAGGGATTGCATTGATCAATAGTATAATAGAGTCTTGTTATAATTTACTCGTGTGCAATACTATCATAATTATTATTGTCTATACCGGTGTTCACTTGGAACGTTTGCCTGACCAAGTACGTGCCTAACGTTGACAATAGGGGCAGAAGGCCAAGTACCTGAGTTGCTCATCCTTCGATGAGTCGCAACCTTTTCCGTACATAAAACCTAACAGCTGGTTCATTGCTGCTGAATCATAGAGCATCGGGCTCACAGCGGCGAAACAACCTGACAGCTGGCTTCTTTTTGCTGAACCCCTTAACTACAGGCTCACTGTTGCTGAGCTACCTGACAGCAGGCCTACTGCTGCTGAACCACCTAACAGCAGGCTCACTACTGCTGAACCACCGAACAGCAGGCTCACTACTGCTGAACCACCTAACAGCAGGCTCACTACTGCTGAACCACCTAACAGCAGGCTCACTACTGCTGAACCACCTAACAGCAGGCTCACTACTGCTGAACCACCTAACAGCTGGCTCACTGCTGCTGAACCACCTAACAGCTGGCTCAGTGCTGCTGAACCACCTAACAGCTGGGTCACTGCTGCTGAACCACCTGACAGCTCACTGCTGCTGAGCCACCTAACAGCTGGTTCACTGCTGCTGAACCACCTAACAGCTGGCTCACTGCTGCTCAACCCCCTAACAAGCAGCTTACTGCTGCTGAACCATCTAACAGCTGGCTCACTTCTGATGAGCCCCCTAACAGCTGGCTCACTGCTCCTGAACTCACGATTCAGTTACCTTGTGCTCAATTGTAACTTTCCTCAAGAAGAAATATACAAATTTATTGAAGTGAAGTATCATTTGTTTACTTAACATGGTAACCACTAATCCCAACTATTTGAATACGCAAACATTTGTTGGAAACAGAAACGACACGCTCTTGTTGCACACACGGTAGACCAGCAAATGAATCCTATTGTATTCCCGGTATAGACGATAAAAACATGCTGATGAACCCTGTTTAAATATCTAGACTCGATCTGATTATTGCATTGAATGAATGGACATCATATTTCACCCTGGTCATAGTTGCATAATACTTTATTTATCAATGTTTGACTTATGAGCAGCATGTTGAAATGCCAACCTCCCACCGGGTGTTGGGCCAACGCCGACACCTGGAAGGAGTAGGCTTTCACAAAGCAGGATCAATATTATTTAGTGACCGGCGTTGGGCCGTCGCTCAACGGAAGTAATTTGGAAGGACCTCTAACAGCACGACAAAATAACGCTGTTGAGGTCAGTACACAGATGGACAAACAACGCGATATAAGGAGTTATTTGTAGCTACGTCTTAGATAATTGGTTTGATGGTGTTTAGACTACAAGACATAAAGTAGTAGCACTGGCAATAAAGAATGCGTTAAGAATGTCTATTGGATGGATATCGCATCGCGTTCCTTTGATATAAATAGCAATGTCTGCCTTCAGCGTGCAGCCACACACAAACGAAGACATGTGAAATTGTTGGGCAATTTATGCAATCATCAGGGATTTCGGTAAATTATAAAGCTGAATTTAAACATTACAGAAATGTTGCTGTTCAAAATAATTAGTTCCTTAGAAGGATCATTTGGGAAATTTTGTTATTAACAAGTAATGACGCTGCATAAATAACGTAAAATGACTGCCAAAAAAGGATCTCACAATTTGTTTTTTTCTCAAAATGCAATATTGACTGTTGAAACATTTATTCAATTACAAGCTATAACATATGTGGTGATCTATGCTACTTGAGTGTTTAGGCAGCAAAAAACTGAGCATCTATCATGGGTTGGACAGGTTACGAAACACTTTTTGTCAGGTCCTTCCTCCAAGTGTCATTCCGTAATTGAAGCCGAATGTCATTTACACAACACTCGACCGGACAGACAAACAATAGTTCCCTCCAAAGCTGGAGGGTGGCATGGGGTGAGGCGGCCACATGAGGAGGTAATTAAGAGTCCAGTCTCCCAGTCTCCCCGCCCACAAGACCTCGCTGTGATACCTAGCGCCATTGACCGTCAATGCTACTGACAAGGCTGTCCCCCTGCCTACCGTGACCTCTAATATGCACATACCTTGGCCGAATACACAGCTAGGTGCAGTATATTTCACTAAACATAAATGATGGTGATCCCCGACAGAACTTCGTTGCATTTCATTCTCTTGGGATGCAAGATATTTTTGCATGCCATATCATCCTCTTCTCATACCATCATGCCGACATGTTTCCAAACTCCCGCCGTGTCCATGACGCTGACTGTTCAGGGATGAGTTATTTGATTAATACTACAAGTCGTCTATCATTAGTATTCCTACAGCGCAAGTATCATTGAAGTGGGTCCTTGTACTGGCGGGATACACCGGCGTATGGCTCCGACTTAGGTTCATGTTTGTGCATGGTCTATTGAGGCGGTGGGGAGTCTAATGAGAAGGTGCCTGAAGAGGCAGTGCAATATCTAATGAGGTGATGTAGGATCTAATGAGAGGGTGGCTCGGTTTAATCAGGTGGTGCTTGGTCTATTGAGGTGGGGCATTGCCTAATGAGGAGGTGTGTGGTCTAATGAGGTGGTGCATAGCCTGATAAGACTATGCATGATCTAATTAGGTGGTGTTTGGTCTAATGATGTGGTGTCTAACTGTGTCTGATCAGGTACTGTTCTCTCCATGTGTCCATTACAGGGGCCTTATTCATTCACATTGTCTACTTTATTTCATTGCAATGAATTTGAACTGCCATCACAATCAATTAAGCCACTCCGTATCAGGATTGAAATGTAACATGACTTCACATTTGCGCAAATGTGAATTTCAATTCCACAGATTCCCTTCAAATGAAGGCGTCACGCAATCGTTGGATATCTATAACCGTCTTAATGCAGCTCCCAACAAGACTTCACTCCCCGGTTGGCTGCAGACGAGTGAATGTTCGACCACCACTCGTCTCCAGCCAAGAGGGCAAATTTTGTCATAATCGAACTAACTAGATATTTCTTTAAAATACCTTGTCCAAAAGGGATCTCGGGTACTATCGGACAAAAAAATTGTTGAGTTCAGGATGCATTATTACGCTTATCTATGTTCCTGTGTTGGTGTGCCTCTTCCTTCCGTGATGTGGAGGTGGGCTGATGACCCTTCCTTGTTGTCCCTCACGCGTTTCAACCCTCTCAGTCTATCGCGCTGGTTAGTATGCAGTCCATCGTCCTCATAGCCCTATTGGTCAGAGTAGGCTGGGATTAGTCATGTTTTGTATACACTAAGCCAAACATTGCTCTGCAGACCGGCTTCATAATTTCTTTGGAGTGCAGGTGCTTTGAAGGCCCTCCACCCCTTCCTTGTCTGCTCCTCACATGTATCTATTTTAGGATACAGGTGCGGCCTAAAATAAAGGAATTTGTAAAAGCTACACAAGATACTGCTTGATGGGACCTGTCCTCAGAAACGTTTTACGCCTTAAAGAGTGTATATATTCAATTACAGTAAACTTTATATGCTATGGTTTCTATTTTTCATGCCTGGATTATATTTTGCCTCGCAGTAATGTTCACGAGTAAACATAAGACTTGGATCCATTTCGAATACGAGAAGACTTCCTCTCCAACAGCATTGTAACGGAAATTCGTTCAAAGATTTAACATCATAGAAAACGTGGAAAGCAACTATTAGCCACATCTTTGCAGTCGCATCGTCAAAATTATCAAGCAAAATTTTATTTCAGATATGCAGCCCCAAGGAGGCAAGTCTTCCAAAACGACCTCTCCATTTGACAAGCCGCTAGAAAACTTGTCTTCAGCAAGTGTAATAGTCACAAAATTCTTTGTACGCAACTGACAATGAAGTCGAACAAGATACACAAGTGCTAAAACTTAGAGAAACTTATAAAAATATACGTTCGTCTTTTTATTCCTGGTTATCACCATTTTTCTCTCAGACTAGAAGGAGTTTGGGCTTAGACCAAATTCTTATAATCTAAATTCATGGTTCTGGAGCGTCGGTGATTCTCATCAATATGATGATTGTGTGATGAAGTCGACCAACTCCTCTCAAAGAAGTTGTCAGGTGTCGCAAGCTTGCACAGTAACTCAAGACTTTGTGCCATCAATTGAAAGACCATTTTGAAGCCGAATTGTAGTGCACAGCAGTTTTTTTATAATGAAACACAGAAATCCATCATTATTTAACATATACCTGGTATTAAAAATGATATATGTAAATTTCCGGTTGTTTTTACCCATGTTTTAAACTATACACTCCTAAACATTTACTTTATTCGCCAACCGTCATGATCGGGAGAAAACGTACCCGTGATATTGTCGCGGGTTATATCACAATTGCAATTTAATTGTACAGATACAGCCACTAGGCCGAGTCCCCTACAATGATGCGTGGCCGCCCTCGAGGTGCACATGTGCACGCGTGTAGTCCATGCTGGGCATTTTAATTACCTGTTAATATAACGTATCCCCCACCAAGACAGGAAAACGGCTGTTGGTGAGGAGGGACATTTGTACCGACCTATTATGCTTTAATGTACGTATAACTCATCTTAATTTGCTTCTATATGATGGGATTTTAACCTGTCACGCGTCATGATACGGCTACATTAGAGCAGCATATTCAAGACTTCTACACCTCACTGTTCCAGACAAGGGCCCATTTCGATAATAAAAACAATACATTGGCACGCCACTGTCCCCGGTATGGGTTCATGTTGTCAGTAAGAGTTCCAGGGGACCATGTGTTCATTCGATTAATGTCTCTAGGAGAAAAAATATCCAATGCGATTTCTTCAGATATGCCGAATCGAGTTTTGCGTGTACATCTTGACATGATAGAGCCTTCTCTTGACGACGGGAGATGCCGGCCTTGCAGCCTGACAATACAGTTTTGTAAAGGGTTTTAGCATGCAACTCATCGATTTCTGTATCTAACTGTTTGTTCGTCGTACTTGGCGTTCATTATTATTTATTTGTTTTTATTAAGTACGATTCGTAGAAAAAGCTTCCCTCCCATGATAGGCGATGATGGGCATTTGCTTGCTTGATTATATCTGCTCGTTCCTTTGCCGGATTGACACGAGCAGCAATCTGAGGCTCGGCTTAGCCTCCTAGAACGATCACGATCAGAACAGGACAATCCTGAGGAATTTTGGCTGGCAGACCTGAATAATTCACTGTTCCAGTCACGACTGGTTCTTCTTTTCCCCCTGGACTGGTGCACTCAGCCAGTCCAGAATATCTGACTGTATCAAACATGATTGTAGTCCCCTGTGTTTCCCCCTGACTCTTAGGTTAGATAGTTCAGGTAATTCGAAATATTCGGCTCCTGCAACGCAGTCTGAACAGAGTCAAAGCTCAGACTGAACTACCCTGTTTGTCCGTCTTGTCTAATTCACTCTCCAATCATAACTGTCGCACGACTGTCTGGTGTCTGTGACGAGTTCAAGTATCATGATCATTACACCCGTCTGGGGATACCCTAACGAAATAGCTACGAATGTGAGAAGGTGGATGCAAACATAGCTGCTAAGAGACCCAGATATCCCGATGAAATAGCTACGAATGTGATGAGGTTGATGCAATATCGTTGCTGAGAAGCTGTTGGGAATATTTTTTGGAAAAAACTCTCGAGTAAATGCAAAGGCCCGTATTCGAAACATGGTTTGATGGTTGTGTATTTTTTTGGGCGTGCTATAGGCAAGAACATAAACAAAATGGTATATCTGGATATTAGAGTATATACAGAGAAATGGAACATCAGAAAAAGTCCAGAATACTCAATCAGTCAGTGATTTGTGGTATTGATATATCGCTTTACATGACGGTCATAGTACAATTTAGAAACGGTGTGTTGTACTGATATATCGCCGTTACATAACGGTCACCGTACAAAATAGAAACGGTTTGTTGTTGAGGCAAATTACCGGTTGAATGGTTTGTAAATACAGCAGGATTTTGTACTGTTGTGGCGCATATAAAATGAATCAAAGCTGAAATAAACACCCATTTGTTCAGTTCATCAGCGTAATTGTCAGGCAGTGATACACCTCTCATAATATTGAATGAAAATCTACCAAATCATTGTTATGCTGCTTATTTATTCGCAACAAGAATACTCTGTAATTTTGCCCACATATCATCTACGCTAAGATAACCATGCTCCTGTTCAATAGGCGTAGCCATCATACCCTTATTACTGGGTAGCGGACCTTGAGCATGTACACTAGTCAAGGAACGCTAGTATGATTTACATACTACCCAATTCATCACCAACTCTTAATCACGTGTAGTAGCAACTCCAACCACCGCTATTACAAGAGCTGGTCACGATACATTATCGAGTTTCATTTGATTGATACTTTGTCCGGATTGCACGGGGTGAACTTGGACAATGTAATTAGAGAATGTGTATTTATTCATTATTTGGTTATTATTGGCCCGACACTGATTACAAGGACTCCCTGTATTGGTAATCACTCCTGGCAACTACACCCGGCAGCCGATATGTTATGCCAGAGCTCAGCTTCCAATTGAATGATACGTCAAGCGGGTTTCAGCTTCGTGGTATAATTTAGTTCAATTCCAAGTGAGAGCTCGAGGAGGAGTCGAACGCTGGTGCCAATTGGAATGGAAGGCTTTGAAGACTGGGATAAATGGCTTGAGCTAAGACTGGGAAGCATTGAGTGAATTCAATGGAGATTGTTTCCTGCATGGAAGAGTCAAACAGTTCTTGAATTGAAGGGAATAATTTATAGTTCTATTGAGGTTACTTTCATACCAGGCTTTCTACTATGAGACAGTGAACTACTTTTAATGTGAAATATTATGTTCTAGGCCCGCCGCATGACTTCTTCCACTGAATGACCAGGGGTTGAAGACCTTTTAAAGACGATGGTGTCGATGTCTTGTTCAAATTATGTGTGCGAATCAGCAGATGATACACTATGTACGTAAGTTGTGTTCAAAGCAATAGGAGCATAAGGTGCATGAGACCTTCCATTATAGATGAAGCTGTTATAGATGAAGCGAGTAGCTCAAATGTCGACATCGTCATTGAACGGGATTCGTTCACGTTATTTGCAGTGTATTATTTTTCTACCTCGGAACTAAAAACATACAACTATATATTTATCCATGAGAAAATCAACATTGTTCTAATTGTCTTCTTTATGCTTCTTTTTCAAGCTCCATCAATATAACAATTCTGCTTTCTAGCCCTGTTTCTGAATTGGTCGATAGATTTTAGGCGTCAAATCATTGCAAATCAATCACTTTGATTAGGGAGGGATCGTCCCCGTGATCTGGCAGCAATCGCCGGGCAGCAGCTGATCATAAATCCCCGATTGCGATAGCGTAAGTGGACAGCACTTGACCTGCTCACCTCCACTTGCTTCAATCGCTCTAACCGTACAATTTGGGACAACCTGAATGATGGTCAGACATCATTCATATTGACCAAGACAATGACAAGCAACTTCCTTTTGAATGGTTCATGAGAGAATCGACAGTCACCTTTAGTTCTGTCTTTTTGTCGAGTCAACATAAAGAAACGAATCTCTCTTTATGCTCAGTACTGATACCGGGAGAAAGAGTGGTCATGAGTGGGAGTCGCTAGGAGAGTTGTTCTTGTTGTTCGCTAGTGTCCGTTAGCTTGTCACGAGTTCCAATACTTACAGATTCAATAACTTCGGCCGGAAACTATTCCTGGTTAGTGCGCTTTGTCATGCAGTATCGCAATGTTCTCCCTTTCCCATCGTACAGCAATCACCGTGGTGATTTTGGAGGCAAGAATTTTTGCTGAGGTCGTTCACTCCTCTGATGATGGGCACGATAGCCAAGTGGAAGGGTGCCAGCATCATTGGATCGAGGCTAGGTAGGGTGCCAGCATCGTTGGATCGAGGCTAGGTAGGGTGCCAGCATCGTTGGATCGAGGCTAGGTACGGTGCCAGCATCATTGGATCGAGGCTAGGTAGGGTGCCAGCATCATTGGATCGAGGCTAGGTAGGGTGCCAGCATCATTGGATCGAGGCTAGGTAGGGTGCCAGCATCGTTGGATTGAGTCTAGGTATGGCGCCAGAATCGTTGGATCGAGGCTAGGTAGGGTGCCAGTATCATTGGATCTAGGCTACGTAGGGTGCCAGCATCGTTGGATTGAGACTAGGTATGGCGCCAGCATCGTTGGATCGAGACTAGGTAGGGTGCCAGCATCGTTGGATCGAGACTAGGTACGGTGCCAGCATCGTTGGATCGAGGCTAGGTAGGGTGCCAGCATCGTTGGATCGAGGCTAGGTAGGGTACCAGCATCGTTGGATCGAGGCTAGGTAGGATGCCAGCATCGTTGGATCAAGGCTAGGTAGGGTGCCAGCATCGTTGAATCGAGACTAGGTAGGGTGCGAGCATCGTTGGATCGAGGCTAGGTAGGGTGCCAGCATCGTTGGATCAAGGCTAGGTAGGGTGCCAGCATCTCCTTGTTAGACACTAGAAAGAGTTCCAGCGTGACTGAAATCTAGGCTTGGAAGGATCCAAAGCATCACTAGGATTGCGGCTAGGATGGGTCCCAGCATAATAAGCTTTGTAGCTACAGAGGGGTCCAGCACCATGGACATTGAGGCTGTAAGAGTCTAGAAATAATTGCCATTGAGGCTAGAAAGGGGTCCAGCACCCTCGACATTTGGGCTTTGAGGGTCTAGGGATAAAAATGCCATTGAGGCTTGAGAGGGGTCCAGCACTACCGGGATTGGGGCTGTAAGAGTCTAGAAATAATTGGTATTGAGGATAGGAATGATCGCAGCATCGAGAAGACCTGGCTTTGAAATGTCCTAGCATCGAAGAGATCGGGTCTTCTGAAGGGTCCCAGCAGCGAAAGATCTGGCTTTGAAGGGTACCAACGTCAACAAGATCTGAGCTCTGAAGAGTACCATCGTCAACAAGACCTGAGTTCTGAAGGGTACCATCGTCAACAAGACCTGAGTTATGAAGGGTACCATCGTCAACAAGACCTGAGTTCTGAAGGGACCATCATCGACAAGATCTGATCTCTAAAGGTATACCATCGTCGACAAGATCTGAGCTCTGAAGGGTACCATCGTCGAAAAGACCTGAGTTCTGGAGGGACCATCATCGACAAGATCTGATCTCTAAAGGTATACCATCGTCGACAAGATCTGAGCTCTGAAGGGTACCATCGTCAACAAGACCTGAGTTCTGAAGGTACCATCATCGACAAGATCTGAGCTCTATAGGTATACCATCGTCGACAAGATCTAAGCTCTGAAGGGTATCATCGTCGACAAGATCTGAGCTCTAAAGGTATACCATCGTCGACAAGATCTAAGCTCTGAAGGGTATCATCGTCGACAAGATCTGAGCTCTAAAGGTATAACATCGTCGACAAAATCTAAGCTCTGAAGGGTACCATCGTCGACAAGATCTAAGCTCTGAAGGGTACCATCGTCGACAAGATCTGAGCTCTCAAAAAATACCATCGTCGACAAGATCTAAGCTCTGAAGGGTATCATCGTCGACAAGATCTGAGCTCTAAAGGTATACCATCGTCGACAAAATCTAAGCTCTGAAGGGTACCATCGTCGACAAGATCTGGTCTTAGATGAGTCCCAGCATCAAGTGAATCGAGGCTTTCAAGGGTCCCAGCAACCAGAGGATCTGAGCTGAAGAGGAACCCAGCACCGAGAGCATCGAGGCAAGGAAGTGTTCCATGATCACTTGCCTCAGAGCCAGGAAAGGTCTATGCATTACTTGCATCGGGGTAGGTAAACGCATATGGTGTGCCCAATTTTGAAGTAAAGAAAGGGTCGTGTCCGAAAGAGAGACGCCTCCACATGATTTCAGCCTCCCGGAGTATGAGTTGACATTTCACGCAGGAAACATCTCTGTCCTCGGCCCGTGTCTTGTTGTGTGCGGCACTTAGTCTCACCATAAAAGCAGTTCTCGGCGATTAAATAGGGCGGCCCCACCCCAACGTATTCTTCCATATAAGGTAAATGATTATCTGCCATTTGTGGCTCGTGAGCAAAAACAGAGCGGTCCAAGAATCCTCTTTTTGTGGCGCGCTCTACGAATATCGAAGTTTGGAGGAGCGGGTGACCATTGAGCCATAAGGAACACAATTACAGCTTCCGTTCGGGGCACAAAAATTAAGTGCTGAAAATAATACTAGCAGGCAGAGCAGGGCACATTTTTCTGACTTTTCGTGTTTATAGAAAAATGATAGCATTGAGTAAAGACGTTAATAAAAGGCCGACTACCATGATATCCGTTTGTAGAAGGCTGACTGCCATGAGAGTCGTCAATAAGAGGCTGACTACCATGAGAGTCGTTGATAAAAGGCCGACTACCAAGAGAGACGGTAAATAAAGTCTGACTACCAAGAGGGACGTAAATAAAAGGCCGACTACCAAGACAGACGTTAATAAAGGCCGACTTCCAAGACAGACGTTAATAAAAGGCCAACTACCAAGAGAGACGTGAGTAACAGGCCGACTACCAAGAGAGACGTTAATACAAGGCCGACTACCAAGATATACGTTAATAAAAGGCCGACTACCAAGAAAGACGTTAATAAAAGGTCGACTACCAAGAGAGACGTTAATAAAAGGCCGACTACCAAGAGAGACGTTAATCAAAGGCCGACTACCAAGAGAGACGTAAATATAGGCTGACTACCAAGAGAGACGTCAATAAAAGGCCGACTACCAAGAGAGACGTAAATAAAAATTCGACTACCGAGAGAGACGTTAATAAAAGGTAGACTACCAAGAGCGACGTTAATAAAAGGCCAAATACCAAGAGAGACGTTAATAAAAGGCCGACTAACAAGAGAGACGTAAATGAAAGGCCGACTTTCCAAGAAAGACGTTAATAAAAGGCTACTACCAAGAGAGACGTTAATAAAAAGCCGACTACCAAAAGAGACGTTAGTAAAAGGCCTACTTCCAAGAGAGGCGTTAATAAAAGGCCGACTACCAAGAGAGACGTAAATAAAATGCCGACTACCAAGATAAACGTTCATAAAATGCCGACTACCATGCAAGTCGTTTGGCATCATATCTCATGCTGGTACACGGAGTGGAAGAAGTATCTTATTCAAATGGTGATGAACAAGTTTTTGTTATCAAATAATAGTGCAAGGTGCCTTAATGACGCTTATTGAACAGTACAGGCGCATTGTTACAGAGATTTATTATAAACCAGCAGTGTTGTTTGGTAGCCTAATTACAGAGTTCATGTAGCAGCTTCGAAACAGTGCAAAAACAAGGTTTCGTAAGTTAAATTTCATATCGAACACAACGCCGCGGGGTCAGTAGTTGCACGTTCAGGTGCAGGCTTATAATTAGTCGATGTTAAGAGGCCCAGCAAAACAATGCTAATTACAACGGGCCAACGGGCATCAGAAGGAGTTATGTCTCTTTATCGCAGAGCCCTAAGGAACAAAAAGGTACTGAGGTGCCCAATATACGAGGCTGTGATCTTTACATCTGAGCGCACCGGCAAAGGTCGGGAGGCGTTGTATCTAGCGGGGCTCGGTATGCTCTAGTTTGGACGGCAATGTGTGTGAAAGGGTGTGGCTGCGTCTGGATCAGTGTAGAGGCATGTGGGACGGTGTAGCGGTGTGTGGAGTGGTGTTAAGGGATGGGAGAGGCTGAGTCGGTGAGTTGATCGGTGCCGTGGTGTGTACCTGGGTGTGGAGAGATGTAGAGGGTTCAATAAAGGGTGAGAAAGGTGTGTAGGCAGTTCACCTCCTCCACTCCTATCATTACGAAGTTAAGTACGCGTCGTGAGACTGAGCTACCACTAGAAAGGATGGTGTGTTAGGGTTGGACAGTTCAGCAGAGCTTAGCGAACAGGAATAATAAGCAATTAAAAAGAATGCGCTCCACGATTCGGCTCGCTTGTTACCCATTTTCACCCTAACATGGGAAATCTACGAACTTGATCCGGTCCGAGTGGATGGGAAAATGATAGTTTGCATCATGCTTCCGCTGTCACTGGTATAGTGTAGGAGTCAGTGCCACAACGACTGTTTGTCCATGTTCCAAGATTGTCTTTCAAACTGTCCTCTCTAGGTAAGGACTGGAAAAAACACTCAGTCATTGGGAAGGACACTAAGACTGTATTGTGTAGGTTGGACTGAGATAGTGTTGATGTGGTTTTGATGTGTTTTTTTCTGTGGAACAATCACATTTTTTTTTCTCATAAATTCATGTATTCAACATCTAGTTTTGCGCCAAACAATGTAAGCGATAGTGTTCAACGGTCGTGGAATCAACAGAATTTACACCCCGTGTATAAAATACTGAGGCTTAGGCCGGTCCAGCGAGAGAGGGGTCCAGCAATGAGGCTTAGGCCGGTCCAGCGAGACGGCCTCCAGCACTAGGGCTTAGGCCGGTCCAGCGAGAGGCCTCCAGCGCTGAGGCTAGGCCGGTCTAGCGAGAGGCCTCCAGCGCTGAGGCTTAGGCCGGTCCAGCGAGAGGCCTCCAGCACTGAGGCTTAGCCTAATTAATACAGATCAGTTCATTCACATGATGCAATTATTATCCATGGTTGTTCACGGCTCCCTTTTGCTTCATATATTTTGTGGGTTTTATGGACACAAAACAATATTTAGATGTGTGAAACATGTAGTTTAAACAAAATGTTTTACACTCCAATAAAACCGACAATTACACTTCAACTGCTCATTTAAACACACTAAACATAATTTATTCTGTCGGTTTCACGCAAAACTAATTTTATAGATGAAAAAAAAATTGGCCTTCAACAATTGATTATTTATTTTATCAATCAAATAACTGACTGCAATCCAGCATCCATTAATTGCTAATAAAAAACACAAATTTCAAAAACCTAATTCTAATTTGATGGTATGGCATCGAAGGCACAGTATCGAAAGAAGACATGTAAACTCTTGTTGGCAAATGAATGCAGGAATATTCATTTATCAATAGTGATTCGGTCCAAGTAAAATTTAAATCTGCAGATTTAGTTTAGCAGTTTTGTTGACATATAGCCAACATAATAAAAAGAGACTGATAAATGTATTGAATCATGAACATTGTTGAAATGTATTATTCGTCAAAGGTTAACCATAAAATATTTTGTTCGCTACTGGACCATAAACCTTGTTATATTTTTTACTCCCACAGGAGTCTCTTAACTCCCCTAAACAACACCTTCACACTATTATGTGTGGGTCTGCCGTCTGTTGTCCCTCAATTCAGACGGTGCCTCTAATTTGCGCATGTTTTTGCTCTTATTTTCTCTGCATGGCTGATAGCGAGACCACACCTTGCCCTGTGACCACACCTTGCCAACAGCATGTTATTAGCCCTGTGACCACACCTAGCTGACAGCGTGCCATCAGCAATGTGACTACTCAACAGCACGCTCAGGGAACTGTGATCACACCAAGCAGAGTGGATGATCACAACAAGCACTCTGACCCCACCTAGCTCTAAGACCACATCCTACATTGTGACCAACATTAGCACTGTGACTACACCTACCACTGTGACCGAATTCAGCACAGTAAACAATACGCTTTCATCACTGTTACCACACCCGGCCACCGTCACACCACCATCACTGTGACCACACCTTTTCAAAAACGCCCTCAGCACTATTACCACACCCTGCCAACAACACGCTCTCAGCACTGTAACCACACATTGCCAACAGCACGCCATCATCACTGTGACCACACCCTGCCTACAACACGCTCTCAGCACTGTAACCACATATGGCCAACAGCACGCTATCATCACTGTGACACACCCTGCCAACAGCACGCTCTCAGCACTGTAACCACGCATGGCCAACAGCACGCCATCAACACTGTGACCACACCTTGCCAACAGTCCGCTCTCAGCACTGTAACCACACATGGCCAACAGCACGCCATTAACACTGTGACCACACCCTGCCAACAGCACGCTCTCAGCACTGTAACCACACATGGCCAACAGCACGCCATCAACACTGTGACCACACCTTGCCAAGCACGTCCTGAGCACTATGACCACATCTTGCCAAGTATGCCCTCAGCACTATGGCCACACTTTGTCAACAGCACGTCCTCAGCACTGTGACCACACCTTGCCAACAGCACGCTGTCAACCTATGACCACACTTTGCCAGCAGCATGCCATCAGTACCACGATCACGCTGCACATTATCTAATATGTCTCATTGATCCACCGCACCACCTCAGCTCCCATACCCACCCCAACACCCCATATGCTGCCCACTTTAGCCCCCAATACCCACCCTAGCGATTCTCACACAACACTACAAAGCGGTCACACCCTATCACCCATATCTCGCCTCACTCTTGCACCCCCAGTACCCAACAGGTTCCTACACTCAGTAAGCCGTCCCATCCCAGAACCCAACACCCACCAACCCAAGCACTTCCTACTCGGCCCACCGCAACACCTCATACATACCACCCCGCCCACCCTCAAGTAGTGTGCCACACCCCATCGTCACCGTCTATTCCGCAGTGGCACTCGGCCTCCGCCCCGCCCAAACAGGCGACCTTCGTCCACCGCTCGCAGCATCGACGAGTCTTGAACTTGCACAAGACGCGGCTGGTGCCAAGCAGCCTCGGAGCGACCTAGACAACATTTACACCCAGTCAGTGGCACATTGAGATGGAGGGGAGGGGGCGCATCATTATGATACAATGTATGCTCTGTCTATTTGAATGGGTGCCACCCTCCTAAATTACCCGAGGGCCCACTGTGCCCAGTACTGCCGTAAACCCACATTAGTGCCCCTCCATTCAGGGCACTGATGTACACACTGAGGCATTACATACTCGGGCGTGCTGGGGTGCTGTGTCAAAAAAATACCGCAATCGGTCATTAGTGCCATGACACCCCGCAGCCAGCACCAAATATCAATTATGTTATCCATGCAAATGTTGTTGGGATATCCTGATGAATTCCATGCCTTACTCAGCCAATGCTGGTTGCGTTATGTTCTGTTCTGGTTGCGTCACTGCTGAGTTGAATCAGCCTTCGTGGGACCAATGGAGACGCCACGTGCCTTTACACAATCAATATGGACTTCGTATTATTGGTGCAAGGTGGGAATAAATTTTTATTTTGTCATGAACTGAAATCAGTTGTTTTTTGCAGTTTGAAAACCAGGCACATGTTAATGTGTTCCTTCAAATTATTTTAAGGTATTCTTAGCTGAAACAAATCAGGTATATTTAGGAATGTTCTTTTTGTAATCTCTTCATGATGAAAGATATCCAAATAAGGTAAATCATCACCATCGATTCAGAAGATACTGAACATCGACTGCTGTACAATTGATTCGAACTGCATGCAGTCCTCATTATTCGTGGCTAAAATATAATTTATGGTGTTTCAAACGCATGTATTTGAAAAAAATATCTTGTATACATATAAAATTAACAAAAAAACATTGTATCGTCACAAACATTGCTCCACTCTACCACTCATTTGACCAGCACTGCACTGCTCCACTCTCTCACTCATTTGGCCCGCACTGCACTGCTCCACTCTACCACTCATTTGACCAGCACTGCACTGCTCCACTGTCTCACTCATTTGGCCAGCACTGCACTGCTCCACTCTCCCACTCATTTGGCCAGCACTGCACTGCTCCACTGTCTCACTCATTTGGCCAGCACTGCACTGCTTCACTCTCCCACCCATTTGGCCAGCACTGCACTGCTCCACTCTCCCACTCATTTGGCCAGCACTGCACTGCTTCACTCTCTCACCCATTTGTCCATCACAGCACTGCTCCACTATCTCACTCACCAGCACTGCACTGCTCCACTTTCTCACTCATTCGGCCAGCCCTGCACAACTTCACTCTCCCACTCATTTGGCGAGCACTGCACTGCACTACTCCGCTCTCTCCTCGTTTGGCCAGCACTGCACTGCACTGCTCCACTCTCTCAATCATTTGGCGAGCACTGCACTGCACTGCTCCACTCTTTCACTCATTTGGCGAGCAGTGTACTGCTCCACTCTCTCACTCATTTGGCCAGCACTGCACTGCTCCACTATCTCACTCATTTGGCCAGCACTGCACTGCTCCACTCTCCCACTCATTTGGCGAGCACTGCACTGCTTCACTCTCTCACCCATTTGTCCATCACTGCACTGCTCCACTCTCTCACTCATTTGGCCAGCACTGCACTGCTCCACTTTCTCACTCATTTGGCCAGCACTGCACTGCTCCACTTTCTCACTCATTTGACCAGCACTGCACTGCTCCACTGTCTGCTACATTTGCCCAGCACTGCACTGCTCCACGATCTCATTCATTTGGCCAGCACTGCACTGCTCCACTCTCCCACTCATTTGGCATGCACTGCACTGCTGCACGATCTCACTCATTTGGCCAGCACTGCACTGCTCCACTCTCCCACTCATTTGGCCTGCACTGCACTGCTCCACGATCTCACTCATTTGGCCAGCACTGCACTGCTCCACTCTCCCACTCATTTGGTCTGCACTGCACTGCTCCACTGTCTGCCTCATTTGGCGAGCTCTGCGCTCGAGGAAAAGAGCAGCTTCACACAGGAGGCAGGAAAAGTTGCTGGATGATATTCAAAGTGCGTATGACCTTGAGGCCTCAATGAGGTCAATGGAGTCGCTTTGTAAGAACTGTGAAGTCAGTGAGGTCATTGGAGTCAGTGAGGTCAGTGAGGTCAGTGAGGTCAAAGGAGTCAGTGAGGTCAGAGGAGTTGTTGACCCCAGTGGAGTTGGAGTTACTGAGGCCAGTAGAATCAATGAGGTCGATGAAATTAATGAGGTGAGTGGGGTCAGTGAGCCAGTGAGCCAGTGAAGTCAGTGATTCAGTGATGTCAGTGGAGTCACCGAGGTCAGTGAAGTCAGTAAGCTCACTGGTGTTACTGAGAGGTCTGTGGAGTCAGTGTGATCGACCCTGGCCAAAGTGGTTACTTTTCAAACGATCTGCGTCAGTTTTTAAGCTTTTTATTGGATAAACTCGATACCCTATGCGTCAGCACCTCTTCAAGCTTATTATAAGGAAAGTTGGTTCCGTTGAGTTTGCTCAGCTGTACAGCTGGTTACAGCGTAGCTTACCCACAGGTGTTGCTGCCGTTCTTCTAGCTGCCGTTTTTCATCCACTTACTAAAGGATATCGAACTTCAGGATATTGCGGTGGTTGACGTTTGAAGTAAATGTTTGATTCAGCGTATTTCCATAAGTCTTTTACTGAACAGTTGAAGCACAATGCTGTGAAGCTGTTGAATGCCGTTGTGTGTTTTCTTTACCGTATTCCAGTTTTGGAATAAGGTTCATTTCTGCTGCCGTTCTTGTAGCTGCCGTTCTTCATCCACTTACTAAAGGCTATCGAACTTCAGGATATTGCGGTGGTTGACGTTTGAGGTAAATGTTTGATTCATCGTATTTCCATAAGTCTTTTACTGAACAGTTGAAGTACAATGCTGTGAAGCTGTTGAATGCCGTTGTTTGTTTTCTTTACCGTATTCCAGTTTTGGAATAAGGTTCTTTTCTCGCAACATTGCAGTGCAATCGTTGTTCACACGCTGAGAAAACCAAATTACAGATAAAGGTGAGTTCTAAAACTGTGAACAATTCAGAAAAAACTTGCTTGAACACTTCGCATTGTATTTGAGATATTATTATTTTTTCCCATTTAATTGAAGAGCTACATCGTCCACAACCCAGTAACATAACTGAGCTTGCATTTGCCCGGAACTCTTGTTGAACGGTTGATCGCTTGTAAAGTTGCTGATTATGTTACCGGTCTAGATAACTCGCTGATATTGGACCATGTGGGGGTCAATTGAACTCAAGGTTATTGGTCGATTGGTTGCACTACTTTCTTGATGGCCTTAGTATTTCAGTGGTCGTTCTAAATTATACGACTTCGCTTGTTTCAAGGTGAAACGAACCAGAGACCAGCATATTTTTCCGGACTTTTTTGTACTACCGGCATGTTACCGCCAGCGAGAGGATGATAGAGCGTTAGGCAACAACGCTTAGACGACACGTCAGAGAACTGTGTCATGCAACAAAAAATAATGGTGGCTGATGTGATTACAAATGCAATGATGTTAAACATATACCCGTTGGAAGCAGGTGTTATTGATTTATATTTTCATACAGTGGACTCAATACGAACGAACATTTTACGTGTTATGAACATTCAACTGAATGCACTTACAAGGGCTTTGAAGATGCACTTGGCAGAGAAAAAGAGATCATGGGGTAATTAGTGAGAAGTTTCTTACTCATCCTCGTAAAATGTTATACATTTCCTAAGTGTGCTATACAACTATATTTGACAGACATATTCACCCACTCAACCTGCAATGATCAGTAAACATGAAGGTGTTGGGAACATTTAAGGTCTTTGTTTTTAAAGCTCATCGACGGCGTCGTGGTGTCCATGTGACTAATAATATAATTTCTTATTATATTAAAATGTCTATATATATTATTTATTCATTGGTAAGTGATATATTACCTAAATACGTGGTGGTAAGGGTTCTGTTTGAGGCAATAAAGTGCTTGTTGTGGAAAATTACCAGTGGATTACCTACGAATAACATAGCTATCCTAAAATCAATTGAGATTACAATAAAAGGCGAAAGACAATCTATTTACAAATACGTAATTAAATTTTGAGGTAAAAAGATTCGGTTTATTGGAAATGGGGTTGGTACGTGCGATTGTGGAGTGAGTCCCATTGCCACTACGGTAACACTGATTCACAAATGAGATGATCGTGAGTAAAACTTTACATACACACACAC
>SDVV010003490.1:0-21300 GCA_016164225.1 Gammarus roeselii | reverse complement strand
ACTTCATTGTATAGTTTTCATGAGGTCGTGAAGAAGTGGTAGATTAACTTTCAGGCTCTTCTTTCGAAAGCGACTTCATTGTATAGTTTTCATGAGGTCGTGAAGAAGTGGTAGATTAACTTTTAGGCTCTTCTTTCGAAAGCGACTTCATTGTATAGTTTTCATGAGGTCGTGAAGAAGTGGTAGATTAACTTTTAGGCTCTTCTTTCGAAAGCGACTTCATTGTATAGTTTTCATGAGGTCGTGAAGAAGTGGTAGATTAACTTTTAGGCTCTTCTTTCGAAAGCGACTTCATTGTATTGTTTTCAAGAGGTATTGAAGAAGTGGTAGATCACCTTTTAGGCCCCTCATTGGTGTTGTTTTGAAGGTCAATACAGCTGGTGTTTGAAACATGTCATTAACAAGCCAGACAGCAGGAAATAAATATACTTTTTTAACGCAGTTTGATAAATTCGAATTGAAATCATTTTCTTGTGCATTTTCGTACTCTTAAGTAAATTAATATTCCGGATTTAAAATTCGTGTGTTGACGCCGAACTGGTATGTTAAATGACTACCGCTAAATCCAGATTACATTATCAATGAAGCAGCTCCACTTCTGGATTCAACATCATGAGTTTAGTTCGACGTTTGGTGTCTAGTTCCTTTATTTTTTTTAACTCCGGCAATACATTATTACTATCCATTCACATCATTTGATTCTATCAACGTAATTTCTTCGAGAACCTTTATGCAAACTTCGGTTGAGTTAGATCCTATTATCAGATCTCGAAAATAACAACACATATCCAGTCATCGAACACATACCCACACACGAGCACACACAACACCGCCACATTGAGCCCTCAGCACATCTTCAGTTCTTTAACACATTGTCAGATCCTAATACCTTCCCACTCCTACAACACACTATCTGCCACCCAATTAAATCTAAATCACCCAATGCATATCAAGCCCCCAATAGAATCTCAACCTAAAAAAGATTCCCAGCCTCACCCCCCTCAATCAAACATGAATTCCCGTATTTTTCTAAAATTCTGTAACCTTTACTTTGCCCCCAGCATATTATCATCCCTCCAATACAATCATATTCAACTAATACATTCCCAGCTACTCCATGAATTCTCATTCCTTCAGTTCACTCATAGCCCCCCTCCTTTCAAAACACACAACAGGTCCTCGAACTCAGTCACAGTACCCCAACATGATCCTAGCCTCCCAAACCTCAAAAACCCACAACATATTCCAAGTCTCCCAACCCATACCCAGACCTCCATTACTTTCCAATTTTCCAACACATTTCAAGACCCCGAACACATTTCCAGTCAACCTTCACATTCTCTGCCCATCAATGTATTCCCAGCTCCCCTTTCGCATACCCAGCTCCAAACACATACAAAACCATCCAACTCATTCCCAGCCCCCCAATATATTTCCAGCCCCACGAAACATTCCCAGACCCAATCACATACCCAGGCCCGCTGCACATACACAGACCTTAGCACTAACTCAGCCACCGAAACATTTCCAAGCCACCCAAAAACATTTCCCGTATTCTCACACCTCCCTAGCCCCTCAACACGTTACTGTGATCGGTGATTACAATGTTCACATAATCAAATCAAAACTCCGAAAACAAAGAGTTCATATGAAAATACTCACTGCGCCACACTATAAAATTTATGAAGTCGATGACATAATCCAGTAGGAAGAGAAAATTACCTTCAAAACCAATTATGGTTCAAGTCGGAGTCGGAGACGTGGAGCAAAAAAGAAGGCACGTTGAACAAAAGCAAAACCTTGGTAGCAAGCACCAAACCAAACCTTATGCGAAGATGAGCACATCCCATAGCCAGATCACGCAAGCGATGATCGACCCAAAACGCTATGCTGATGACAGATTCACCAACAAAGCACGCCTAAACACAAACGAACTTTACACCATAACAAACAACCTTCAAATCAGCGGTGATTTACTAACCCTCTATAAAGATGTGGCAATTCGATATACAATCCATAGCTCTGCCAGTAGAGCCCAACCGTCCGATACAAGGGCCTCCGCGCCTGGCAGTTGCAAGCGAAGACGCAGCAGTGGCAGTAGCGAAGTAAACACCAACAATAGATATTTTTCCAATACCAGAGCCCATTGAAGACCCACAGTAGCCCTCGGCCGTTGAGTTGCAGGTCATCCGAGATTGAGACAGAGGTTGCTGCCCCGAAAGTAAAATCTGTGTGAATAAAAATGGAAGTAATGGCCCCGATACAACGCTTCCAAATAGATACAAAGTCAAGAAACTAGAGTTAGCTTCACTACCGGGAACAAAAAATATTATTATGTAGACACGAGATGTCTCGGAAATCAAATCGACCAATTGTGTATCCATTCAATGAACGAAAGATGGACATAATAGCAAATTTTGAAATCGTGGATGAAATTGAACTCATGAAATTTTCTTGACGAATTCACTCTTCCGGGCAACTCACTACTTCACATAGATAGAAAAGACAGAGATGGCGGAGGAGTGTTGTTACGGCTAAAAATTGTCGTCAAATATTGAAATAAATACTTTTAAACAGCGAATAGACCTAATATAAATTCTATAAGAGGGTAAACATATGAAGTGTCCAATTACCCAAGTCTGAATCCCCCCTCCCAGCGAGTGCGCGTGAAAATTTTATAGATTTTCCACATTTATATCACCGGTGTCGTCACAACAAAAAATTGTATTGTGATTGGATATTTAAATATTAGTGACACGGATTGGAAACAAACCGCAAACGCCTGATCGATTTTGCTGGCGATCAGTTCATGGTAAAGATATCATAAGGGAGGAATACCTTTATCTACGATTTTGTGGAAGCGACTCTTCCAGCAAACATTGAAGTGGGCGAAACTCTTGGAATTATCAACCGAAACTGCATCCGTTTCATGACATACAAATTTAAAGTCTGCAGAAAAGTTTAAAAGAAGGTCATGCAATTTACAAAGAAAGATAATACAAATTAAATTGCTACGAACTCCACACACTAATCCGAAATCTTTTTTCAGCTGTATTTCGATCATTTTTTCAGTTTTATTTTGAAAAATTATTGAGATAGCTATGAATATTCAGACCATCAAAGTACTACATTCTGTTTGTAACAATTTCAAACTTCTGAAAATAGCAACAGAAAACAGCCTAAATAGACGTATAGAAGTGCAGGCAGTCTCCAATCTGGAGAAATGAACTGTTAACAACATGAGGTTATTTGACCTCGTAATGGCGGATACGTGGGCCGTGAAGGGGCCCATGCAGATAAATACAATAAACTGTACTACATAAACAGACAGACATTCAACGTACAGACAGACAGTACAGATGATTGACCGTCAGACCAAACAGACAGCAGGAAACATCGAACGAACGAACGAGCAAACGATCGAATTATGTTACTCCTGATGCGACCGGAGTGATCAGGGAAAATGTTTGCAAAATCGTTGGTAAGCCCTTTGCATTTGACAAAACGCGTGACGTCTTAATTCACGCGTAGATTGGCGAAAACTGGAATAAACTTCTAAGAGAAGTTGTATGCAGCGAAGGAATTGAAACTTCTATGAAACAGATCTATACATTCTTCTAGAATCGCAACTGTTTTCCCTCGGATGTGACACGCTTCAAAAACAGTGGCCGGTACTAGTACTTGCATGTTTACAGAGCCTTGTACTAGTACTTGCTCGTTTACAGTGACCGATACTAGTACTTGCACGTTTGCAGTGCCCGGTAGTAGTACTTGCACGTTTACAGTGCTTTGTACTAGTGCACGATTACGGTGCCCGATACTAGTACTTGCACGATTGCAGTGCCCGGTACTAATACTTGCAGGATTACAGTGCCCGGTACTAGTACTTGCATGTTTAATTAAATGACGTTGTCTGTCATTGAAACAATTACGGTGAAAATGTGGCCCGACCTAAGCCCGTGCACGGTTGAAATGCTGCCCAGCATTAGTGCCCTCTCCTTTCACAGTGGTAACCAGCATTAATACCCGTTCCTTTCCTAGTGGTGCCAAGCATTAATACCCGTTCCTTTCCCAGTGGTGCCCAGCATCTGTGCCCGCTCCTTTCACAGTGGTGTCCAGCATCTATACCCGTTCCTTTCACAGTGGTGCCCAGCATCTGTGCCCGCTCCTTTCACAGTGGTGTCCAGCATCAATACCCGTTCCTTTCACAGTGGTGCCCAGCATCTGTGCCCGCTTGGATAAAATAAAGCAGGAAACTGAAAGTTTCATATCAACAACGTGGGTCGGTGGCTTCCCCTTCAAGTGCTGATTCGTGGACGCTAGAGTACCGTCCTGCTATAATCCTTCTCTTCCATGATCCTTCACTACAGATGCCACACAAATACATGATACTCTCTCAAACGTTCAACTTCCGAACCTATCTTCCTACTATCAATAGGCAACCTAGCTTCGGTCAAAGGCTGCTGTTGTCATGCAACACTTATAAACACTCGTTAACCGCCGTTCCGTCCTGTTCGACCCAAGTGCAAATGTTGGTCCGCCAGCGGCCCTGATTAACGAGCACTAATATTATTGTCATGGCCGCCATAATGAGGAGAGAGAGAAGGAGGCTGGTATGGAGATATTTGTTTTTTGTTTGTGTTATGATCACAGGGAGAGGTCTATTTGTATTAGTGATATGGTCACAGGGAGAGGTCTATTTGTATTAGTGATGTGGTCACAGGGAGAGGTCTATTTGTATTAATGTTATGGTCACAGGGATAGGTCTATTTGTAATAATGTTATGGTCACAGGAATAGGTCTATTTGTAACAGTGTTATGGTCACAGGGAGAAGTCTATTTGTATTAGTGATGTGGTCACAGGGAGAGGTCTATTTGTATTAATGTTATGGTCACAGGGATAGGTCTATTTGTATTAATGTTATGGTCACAGGGATAGGTCTATTTGTAATAGTGTTATGGTCACAGGGAGAGGTCTATTTGAATTAATGTTATGGTCACGGGGATAGGTCTATTTGTATTAATGTTTTGGTCACATAAATAGGTCTATTTGTATTCATGTTATGGTCCCAGGAATAGGTCTATTTGTATTAATGTTATGGTCACAGGGATAGGTCTATTTGTATTAGTGTTATGGTCACAGGGATAGGTCTATTTGTATTAGTGTTATGGTCACAGGGATAGGTCTATTTGTATTAGTGTTATGGTCACAGGGATAGGTCTATTTGCATTAGTGTTATGGTCACAGGGATAGGTCTATTTGTATTAGGGTTTTGGTCAAAGGGTGAGGTCTATTTGAATTAATGTTATGGTCACGGGAACAGGTCTATTTGTATTAATGTTATGGTCACAGGAATAGGTCTATTTGTATTAATGTTATGGTCACAGGAATAGGCCTATTTGTATTAGTGTTATGATCACAGGAACAGGTCTATTTGTATTAATGTTATGGTCACAGGGATAGGTTTAATTGTATTAGTGTTGTGGTCACAGGGATAGGTCTGTCTGTATTAGTGTTATAGTCACAGGGATAGGCCTATTTGTATTAGTGCTATGGTCACAGGGATAGGTCTATTTGTATAAGTGTTATGGTCACAGGGATAGGTCTATTTGTATTAGTGTTATGGTCACAGGGATAGGTCTATTTGTATTAGTGTTATTGTCACGGGGGTAGGTCTATTTCTATTAGTGTTATGGTCACAGGGATAGGTCTATTTGTATAAGTGTTATTGTCACAAGGATAGGTCTATTTGTATTGGTGTTATGGTCACAAGAATAGGTCTATTTGTATTAGTATTATGGTCACAGGGATAGGTCTATTTGTGTTAGTGTTATGGTCACAGGGATAGGTCTATTTGTTTTAGTGTTATTGTCACAAGGATAGGTCTATTTGTGTTAGTGTTATTGTCACAAAAAGAGGTCTTTTCTCGTCAGGGTTTCATTTGCTCAGATTAGACAATTACACAAATAAAAACCTCACGAATGGAATCATCAGGTAACATTTTGTAATAAAAAGTGACAAGTTATTCGGACTGATTAAAATATTTGTTCTGGGATTTTCAGATGTTTTATTGGCAAGCTAAAGCTCAAAGAAGGAGGTAACACAAAATTATCCTTTGGGAGACATAAACATTCATACATCTATGAAGCGTATAAGTATTTTACGCCAATTTTGTTTTCAGTAAAAAGTGAGAGAATTATTTTGACGCGTTTGCCCTCCAATACACCGATTTACTCGGCTCTGCGGTAAAATAGTTTTATGGACGTTTTCATAGAGTCCACTCACTTCCTTTTAAGCAGCATGGACTGCATGCAAACTTCTAGTCGTTAAAGCCAACTTCTTTATTGACTTACATGGTGAATATATTTATTTTCTTTGAATAAAGGAAACTGATGTATGTATGGAGGTTTTTGTTTCAAAATATTTTCCATATGAGGACAATTTCTTAAAATATTCCCATAAACCCTAGAACATTATCTTGTTGAAATACCTCCCTTATTTCCGAATGGAAATAGAACAAGCTTTCCAAAAGGAAGTTTGTGGGCTTCGATCGTCAAATAAAATTTTATTAGCGTCCAAGTCACTTCAATAAATGTGATTTAGCTGGAAAGAATTCGCTTAGGAATCATTTCAGGCTCTCCAGAAAGCAGAATTCGGTGACGATGTCTATTAGATACTAAAATAATATAAGCGCAATTATTCTTCATTTAGTTTGGAATTAAAACTGCTATTCAATTCAATTGGATATTTTCAACACGTGTGTGTCGTGAACCAACCAGGGTGATAATTTGACTTTTTAATGTGTGTAAACAAATGCGCATGTGTTACAATGATTTATCGCTTGAAATTTGCTGTTCTGAAAAGGGCGCTTATAACACATATCAGATTTTTAAAAATTGCAGATTTCATCTTGAAGAATGTAACCAATCAAGAAAACGTGTCTGGACAAGTTGTGACCATCTGCAGAGGTAATTAAGAAGCGTCTAGTTGCATGGCATCGTAACATTTCAAAGTCAACCAAACCAGCATGTAACCAAGCCCATCTCACCATCTCTCAGCCTGTTTGATAGTGACTATTTTTCAAATTCTTTGTTTCGATCGACTCTGATGGAACTTCATCAAGAATCTTAACTGACATCGTCAGGGTTGTCGGTCCAAACAGTTTCAAAATATTCTTTGTTTCGATCGACTCTGATGGAACTTCATCAAGAATCTTAACTGACATCGTCAGGGTTGTCGGTCCAAACAGTTTCAAAATATTCTTTGTTTCGATCGACTCTGATGGAACTTCATCAAGAATCTTAACTGACATCGTCAGGGTTGTCGGTCCAAACAGTTTCAAAATATTCTTTGTTTCGATCGACTCTGATGGAACTTCATCAAGAATCTTAACTGACATCGTCAGGGTTGTCGGTCCAAACAGTTTCAAAATATTCTTTGTTTCGATCGACTCTGATGGAACTTCATCAAGAATCTTAACTGACATCGTCAGGGTTGTCGGTCCAAACAGTTTCAAAATATTCTTTGTTTCGATCGACTCTGATGGAACTTCATCAAGAATCTTAACTGACATCGTCAGGGTTGTCGGTCCAAACAGTTTCAAAATATTCTTTGTTTCGATCGACTCTGATGGAACTTCATCAAGAATCTTAACTGACATCGTCAGGGTTGTCGGTCCAAACAGTTTCAAAATATTCTTTGTTTCGATCGACTCTGATGGAACTTCATCAAGAATCTTAACTGCCATCGTCAGGGTTGTCGGTCCAAACAGTTTCAAAATATTTACAACGGATGTGGCTGACTTTTACATATTATTGCGCGTCAAACACTTTAAACACTTTCTTAAATTTTTGTTATAATAGCAGACAACAGGTTTGAATCTAAAGCACTTAATTCAATACGCGCCTAGTACGTGTCAGTTTAAATTGAGTGATCCATTCAGCAAAGAGTGGAGGAATATCGAGATGTCTCTTCTCAGTCTTCCATCAACGAGAACAGTCAAACTTTTGAAGGTAATCATAATGATTATTTCACTCGTAATGACTTCATTGACCGACATTGATCAGTGACCTGCAACTCTCAACACTCGATTGTTGTCCGTCACTGTACTTCCAAATTCAACTTGTTCATCGTACATCCGTGCTGTAGTAGTCCTGGCTGTTAATTTGTTCATCGTACACCCGTGGTGTAGTAGTCTGGGCTGTCAACTTGTTCATCGTACACCCGTGCTGTAGTAGTCTGAGCTGTCAACTTGTTCATCGTACACCCGTGCTGTAGTAGTCTGAGCTGTCAACTTGTTCATCGTACACCCGTGTTGTAGTAGTCTGAGCTGTCAACTTGTTCATCGTACACCCGTGGTGTAGTAGTCTGAGCTGTCAACTTGTTCATCGTACACCCGTGGTGTAGTAGTCTGGGCTGTCAACTTGTTCATCGTACACCCGTGCTGTAGTAGTCTGAGCTGTCAACTTGTTCATCGTACACCCGTGCTGTAGTAGTCTGAGCTGTCAACTTGTTCATCGTACACCCGTGTTGTAGTAGTCTGAGCTGTCAACTTGTTCATTGTACACCCGTGCTGTAGTAGTCTGGGCTGTCAACTTGTTCATCGTACACCCGTGCTGTAGTAGTCTGAGCTGTCAACTTGTTCATCGTACACCGTGCTGCAGTAGTCTGGGCTGTCAACTTGTTCATCGTACACCCGTGCTCTAGTAGTCTGGGCTGATCAGTTTTGTGCAACGTGTTGCGATGTGTTGTTCGATATTTCCCTGTTTACCATTAGTGTGGAGCGCGGTGATTTTAATAGCGTATTTCTGTGGAGCTTGTTCACACTCATATCACATTATTGTACAGCACGCTTATAAGAACATTTACGTAATGGGGAGCGTGTTTATATTCATATCATAGCATTGCGAAGCGTGTACGTGTTTCAGATTATTTTTGTGAAACGAACTAATAGGAATATTTCATTATTATGAAGCGTGTTTATAATCATATGAGATTGATGTGAAGCGCGTTTAAAAGAACACGTGGCACAAAACATGTTCTATTCGATGAGGAAGAGTCAGCACTGGCTATGTTTAAATAATGTATAAAAAACTCCAGCGAACCTGCTTTTGCCCACTTACAACTTCAGCGCCAGCTTGCGAGTTTTGGTGAGTTTCCGCATCATTAACTACTCTGCCCGACACTGAAAGGAAACAGCGACACACAAGGCCGTTTTTCTCTAGATGTGACTGAAGAGACTAGAAATATTGATTACAAGATCTTTGGTAAGCGTTTGCCACTCATTCACACACCTTGTTCACGCATAGAAATGTTTAAGAATGGAGTAACCTTCCTAGGAAAGTTATGAATAGCTAAGCAATCACAACTTTAAGGAAACTTCTCGATAAATTCTACTAGAACTGCCACTCATTTTCTTTCGGATGTGGCAAGACAGAGTACCAGTGTGTTTAATTGAAGCGTGGGTTCTGGCATTGACACTGCACGGCTAAAATAGTGAGTGCTGTTATCACTAGAGCGGTTGAGATGGTGCCCAGCATCAGTACATACTCGTTGCAAAGCAGTGCCTAGCATTGACACCGGCCCTAATTGGTTAATCGGAGAATGAAATTGAAACAATCTCAAATCAATATCGTGGGTAAGTTTATTTCCCTTCAGGTGCTGATATGCGTTGCCTGGAGCATCATAGTTGTATGCATTTACTACTACGACCTTTCTCTCTCTTGATCCTTCACTACAGAAAACACACAGATCCACGATCTTCCCTAAAATTTTCTACTTCCGGCCTAATCTCAGTACCATCAAAAGACAATCCAGCTCAGGCCAAGAGCTGCTGTTGTCGTATAACACTCATTAACACTCATTAACACTCCTTAACCGTCGTTCCACACTGATGAGGAAGCCAAGTGCAAATGTTTATCTGCAAGCGCTCATGATTGACGGTCACTAATATTGTTGTCTTGGCCGTCATAACGATGAGAGAGAAGGAGGCTGGTTAGGAGAAATGTATTATAATTAGTGGTATTTTCACAGGGAAAAATCTGCTCGTTTTAGTGTTCTTGTCACAAAAGTAGGTCCATTCTACCGCAATCTGGAAGTTCACTCTTAATTAATAAGGAGATGTGCACGGACAAGGATATAATGTTACCCGCACTCCCGTAGTACTCGGCAGGAAGACACGAAAATATAGATGATGCCCTGATGTGGTCTATGTCGTTACTGTTATGGGAGGTAGGTAAGATGAAAACGGTAAACTTCATATCTATGAACCTCCCATGAATATGATTATAGTTGACACAGTGTATTTTCAAGCGGCGACCGTTTCGGTCAAAGAATAAACGAAATGGAAGGGATTTTTTTTATTTAGTCATTTTATCGATAACATGTTTGCTACTGTTATGTAGATTGAAGGTGCTATGTTGATGTAGCAACACCGATGTCTTACCAACATGAGAGATGCAATCAGACCCGGGCAACATATTTCTGTACGAACAGACCACCCGGGCAACATGATGCTGGAAGAACAGGTCACCCGGGCAACATGTTGCTGGAAGAACAGATCACCCGGGCAACATGTTGCTGGAAGAAAAGGTCACCCGGGATACATGTTGCTGGAAGAACAGATCACCCGGCCAAATGTTGCTGGAAGAACAGATCACCCGGGCAACATGTTGCTGGAAGAACAGACCACCCGGGCAACATGTTGCTGGAAGAACAGATCACCCGGGCAACATGTTGCTGGAAGAGCAGACCATGCCAGCCAATTTATCGCTGCTGGCATCATCTCTTCTCCAAACTAAAGACTGACTTCGCTACACACCTGTTTCGGTAGAAATATCCTTGCATGGCCAAAGTGGTTACCACATTTTTAAGACGAGCCGAGGTAGCGAAGAATACACCAATGCACGATAAGTTGTAAAGAAAACTCGTCTCCGTCAGGAGATGGTTGCGCTTCCTTGGATGTGGATCAGCTGCAATGGCGGAGGAGCTGGAGAGGGAATCCAATTATCAATGCATTCAGTACTGTGACTGCCCCGGCACCCACCCTACCTCCACCGTACAATTCATTGTGCCTACGTCGTCTTAACAGCAATCTCTGGGACCGAGCGGGTCGCTAGCTTTAGAAAAACTATATTCTACAGCCACCCAAGAAACTACTACTGTCATAGCAGGTTACTCTTTTGTGAACTGGCTTTCAGGCTGTCGACAATAAGAAGTTATGGAAACAAATCAGCTAATTGTTATTGATCGCTGTCTTGAAGCAGGAAAAGTTTAAATATACATAAAGAAGTGACGGTTGCTGCCGTTACAGCTAATTTCCGAATGCACTAATGTGTGTAAGAAAACTTTTCTGCTGCGGCTCAAGCTGATCGGCGAACCTCAATCTAAGAGCTGCCTTCGTACCTGTGAAGGTCACGTCGACGGGTGCATTGGGAGAAATCCGTCATAAAATTACGATTTTCCGCCCGGACGTGTTTTATGTACTTTCAATTTAACCAACCTGCAAATGTTACTTCACAGCTCAACATTTCGACGCTCAATTTTCCTAACACAACCTAACCTTACCCAACTTAAAATAAGAAAATTTAAAATCCCCCCTTTTATTCTGTATCCTAACTCAACTTTACGTGAAAGCAGAAACACAATATTGAGAATGGGGTTTAGTTTCAGATGATCTACGTGAAACATGGAAATCTATCCAGTAAAACCCAGCCTGAAGAACAGTCAGAGACCTCACCTAAGTCAGGCGTAACAAATGGATCGCTGCGAAGAGGGACGAAAAATGAAGGGGCGCTTGTAAAATGAACATTAAAACTGTTGTATGAAAACCACGTGACTGTTAATCGTTGTGAGGGTTAAAAAGTTAGCGCATACATTAGTGGGCGTTATCGTATTTAGCAAATGGCAGCCGATGCTGTATTATTTAGATATAAAGGAGCCCTTCAGCCTAACCTCTGAGGCGTTGCTGATGCCCTCAGAACAATGATGTACAAAAGTTATTCTTCCAATACTTTTATAATCGAAAAGTTGCACCTAAAGCCCAAGATGACGAGTTATCACAGTGATGTAGGGATAATAATATTTCTCTTGGATCCTATGAATATATCCTTATCGTGGGTTCAATGAATAGAAATAAAACGTTATATTTTGAGCTTTTCTCAGTGTACGTAGTTTGTTATCGTAAAAAACTGTGTTACACAGACGTGTGCCTCAGCCTGTTTAATAAGCACGTGCTGTGCATCGCCTTACCTTTGCCTAGGCCATTATACTGCAGGAGCTGTGTAGATAAAACAATAAAGGTGTCGTAAATAGTCAGCCCTCTAACGGGAAGATGGGTGGCCCCGAAATGACTGAACTCGTCTGGCGACATATAGAATAACATCTCAAGCGGGCTACCTGCTTCAGAATATCACGAACGGGCTAACTGCTTCAGAATATCACGAACGGGCTACCTGCTTCAGAATATCACGAACGGACTACCTGCTTCAGAATATCACGAACGGGCTAACTGCTTCAGAATATCACGAACGGGCTACCTGCTTCAGAATATCACGAACGGGCTAACTGCTTCAGAATATCACGAACGGGCTACCTGCTTCAGAATATCACGAACGGGCTAACTGCTTCAGAATATCACGAACGGACTACCTGCTTCAGAATATCACGAACGGACTACCTGCTTCACAATATCACGAACGGGCTACCTGCTTCACAATATCACGAACGGGCTACCTGCTTCAGAATATCCCGAACGAGCCACCTGCTTCAGAATCGAAGGATTCTGAATATCCTAAATTGATCTCAATTATTTACTGTGTGACACCTACATGCTATTCACAAATACACACAGTTACGAATATTAGCCTATATTGAGAGGTTTAAAATTCGAAACATTGTTCAGTCTACTGTCTTATATATGCCATAACACTGCACATTCAACTTTTCAGCTTCTAGAAGGACAAGGACATAGAACTCACCGAAAAAAGAAAAAAAATGAATAGTGAAAAATCTTTAAACTTACGGTATTTGTTTACCCTTGTTCCTCGGATCATCTATTTAATTGAATAAGAAAATGGAGTGAAAGCATTCAAGAAATTCGTATTCAAAAGAGACGTAACACCGGCTTTAAGAAATGCTGTGCCATGCGTCTTCTTTCCTTGTGGAAGGAGCAGGCGGTGCTTTAGCGACAAAAAGCATCAGATCTCGCTATCAGACGAAAACAAAATAGAACCGTTGTTTGAGCATCGATAACGTTATAGATATATGTTGCTGCTTGGCTGGAACGTAAAATATCAATGAATCACATAATACAGAGGTTCTTCTTGAAGACGAAAGTGTCTCGGCAAACTTATAACTTCTAAAGTTAAAAGCATTTTGATTATACCTGTCACTAAACTTGCGCCCGGCCTTGAACGAGGTAGACAGGTCGTTTACTGGACCCTTTTGCGTTAAAGGGCAGATAAATGTATGAGATTGAGCGCATGGGGGAAGGGAGTAAGGATTGTTTTGTCGTCTTCTACCCTTTAGCTAGAAGGAGGCAGCTGTGTTTCTAATCTTCATTTCTAAGCATGGAAACGTTAGCCCCGCGTCTTCTCGGTTTGAGCTCCAAGATCCACGTCTCGATAAAGTAGATCCCGCTCTTTTTCTTTTGCCTTTTTATGTCAAGATCCATACTTTTTCAAACCATTCCTATTCTGTGCGTGATCTTTGTTATTGCTTGATTTTGGATACATTTGCAGTCATTTATGTCACTTCAGTGAGGGGGATATTGTAAAATAGTTTCTAAACTTGCAAAAGCTTCCCGGCTTGTCCTCCTATTCAACTGTGAACTGTTCCTAAACAACATTAATACTATTATCAGTGATATTTCTTCATCTCCTATTTTCTCAAAGTCGAGCCACGAGAGGCCTGAGTGAGGCTACGTACTCCGCTTCATTATCTGTTCTCTCTGGCAATATCCTCTGTTTTGCAGTCGGGGCAAGCAATATCAGAGAGATTTACGATGTGTTTTGGGAAACATCGCTGAAAAATTACGGTTGAGCTTACAGGGTCGTAAATTTCACCGCACGATGAAGGTGCTCTCCCTCTACTTTTCTCCCTTAAAAAATGTTTAGACGTGATTGGAGGGCAGAGCGGAGGCTGCCGTTATAAACTGCCTAAAAAAAATGCTACACTTCCTTTCACCAGGACCCTGTTGAGGTGCGCGTGACAAAGGAAGATCCGAATAAAATGTTTTTAGTATTATTACTCTATCTATTGACTTTAATGTCGTTGAGTTTGTTGAGGCACAATTTATTTTCAACCTTATTACAATTTGAATGCGAGTCTTTCTCAGCTTATGAGAGCAGCCGACACTTTAACTGTTGCGTCACGTTCATTGATCGAGCCTTTGTTTCGTTCCTGTATTCTCATTTTTGGAAGTTGAATAACGCTGTTATTCAATATCGGTCTGTTTTCTATTATTTATATGCAAATCAATAATGCTGAACAATGTTAATTAATGAGATGTAATTCTGACTATCGTTTTGCGAATACAAAGATTTTCATTCGTAATTTGTGTTGAGGTCGTAGAGACGACCGAATTGATGTGGAGGTCGTAAAGATGACCGCAATCATGTTGAGGTCGTAGAGACGACCGTATTCATGTGGAGGTCGCAGAGATGACCGTAATCATGTTGAGGTGGTAGAGATGACCATATTCATGTTGAGGTTGTAGAGGCGACCGTATTCATGTTGAGGTCGCAGAGACGACCAGATTCATGTTGAGTTCGTTTTGACGACCGTATTCATGTTGAGTTCGTAGAAACGACTGTATTCAAGTTGAGGTCGTAGTGACGACCATATTCATGTTGAGGTCGTAGAGACGACCGTATTCATGATGAGGTCGTATAGACGACCGTATCCATGTTGAGTTCGTATTGACGACGGTATTCATGTTGAGCTCGTAGAAACAGCCGTATTCAGGTTGAGGTCGTAGTGATGACCATATTCATGTTGAGGTCGTAGAGATGATCGTATCCATGTTGAGGTCGTATAGACGACCGTATTCGTGTTGAGGTCGTAAAGACGACCGTATTCATGTTGAGGTCGTAGAGACGACCGTATTGATATTGAGGTTGTAGAGACGACCGTATTTATGTTGAGGTCGTAGAGACGAGAGTATTCATGTTGAGGTCGCACAGACGACCGTGTTCATGTTAAAGTCGTAGAGGCGACCATATTCATGTTGCAATCGTAGAGACGATCATATTCCTGTTGAGGTCGTATTCGTGACCGTATTCAGGTTGAGGTCGTAGAGACGACCATTTATATGTTGAGGTCGTAGAGACGACCATATTCATGTTGAGGTTGTAGAGACGACCGTATTGATATTGAGGTCGTAGAGACGACCATATTCATGTTGAGGTCGTAGAAACGTCCAAATTGAGGAGTATATAGAAGTTGATAGAACAGATCATTGCAATATAAGTTTGTAAAGACTACGATTACCATCATCTACCACAAGTACCAGCCAATCTTATTCAGTTTAGGTTTATATTTAGGATATTGGGAAAATTCCCAATTTTGAATTTCCTGGTGATTAGATACGATATCACTCCGGTCCAAGGAATTACCTTGGACGATTATGTACAGTGCATACATTTATTGAACATTGACACCTGAAGCTGTTGAGATTAATCTATGTCAATCAAGGTGTCTTTAAGCTACATTCATACAAAACCATAACTCCGCTCGAGTGTACCGCTGATGATCCAATCATATTGCGTTGTACGAATGCTCCCATTTAACGTTTCGTTTGCATGGCGTAACAAATGAAGCTGAGACGAGAGCAGACGCAGTGGTGCAACGGGTATTATTTGGGAGCAATATATGTATGACTGAAACGTTAGGCAGCTCCCCCTCTGTGTCAGCCTACTTAGCCACCTTCCTAACTAGGGGGAAACTGTATACATTCTCTATGCAGTTGGTTCGCACCTCTCTGGTTCTATCTTGTTGCAATCCATGAAGCGATCCACCTTCCTGGTATGCCCTAGAAGTCTTAATAAGGGTTTAAAGCTTCTACGACCATATGCACGTGAACAGGAGATCTGGACAGTCACTGGTTTGTGATACCAGCTGGTACTGAATCATACGCCTGCCACACACATATATGCTGATTTACCCGACGCGCCTGCCACACACGTATATGCTGATTTACCCTACGCACCTGCCGCACACGTAAATGCTGGTTTACCCTACGAGCCTGCCAGACACATATATGCTGGTTTACCCGACATACTCCATACTGTGGCACTCTCTTCTATATTCCCCATCCTCCATGTTGAGTGGCTGTAATGCCGTCTGATGCTGTTGGTGACAGCAATGAAATACGTGCTTCTCAATGGGGAAGAGCACATTACGACTCGGTCGCGAGTCTGCAACGTATACAATCAAGCTGCAGCGTGGCTGCGTGGCTGCGTGACTCATTGTGTCTGCATACTTGTGCAGTAAGAAACACCGTTCGAGAACGGACTTGATGAGCTTTAATCCTTTTAAGTTCAAATTTCGATTCGTCTGCTGAAGGCGGACATGTGTGTGTGGCTGTGGTACCACTCCGATGAGGAGGTAGTGAAATTTGCAACTCAAACTGCGTAGATTTAGTTCCACATTTTATCCACTATAGTCTCTTTTGAAGCACTCGAGGTACAATTATGATTACAAAGAACAAGTTTTACAGAGCCTTCCTACCAATACATTAAAATTGGGCGCCAAAAGAACCCACATGGAGACAAGACAGATTAGGGATGAAATACGCGACTTAGATTCATTGGTAAAGTTAAATTTGGTCCCTCTTCTGCCAGGAATATGTACCTACATAACAAAACTCAATGTTAGAGGTAATGCACATAACAGCCTATTAGCCAACATATTAGGGACGTCTCCCAGCCTGACATCCACATACATGCAATGGGTCCACAACATGGAAAGGCAGATAGATGTGAAACATTATTTATATTAATATCGGGATCTTCCAGCACCAACCAGCAGGATTCTGTCCCACCTCGCTGCTATTGGAGATAATTCGGATCCCTCACTATTACATAAAACCTCAAGGAAGGAATCATTAGAATATATAATACGCTCCTGGAGGCTATTGACACTTTTCTTTTAGCTCATTCGTTAAGATAGTCAACATCATATGCTGCGAGTACAAAGATAGCTCTCGTTCTTCCAGGTACACCAATCAACCTCCAGAAGAAATCGTTGTATGATACCGTCAGTTTACTGATAGTGAGTCTCGTAAATTTACACCACAGTGAATTGCAGTAGATAGGGTAGCAGTAAGTCCTGCACGACATGTGTCGTGCAGGAGTTAAATTTACTCATAAGCTGATTGGAGATATCAACATTGTCACACTGGTTGTTCGTTATTAAGTGACCTAAGTAGGGAAAACTGTCCAGCTAATCCAACTGAAATCAATTTAACGCATCATTCACACGGAACTGGAACCTTTGCATGGTGCGTGGTTTTACTAGCATACAACCAGGTTTTCTAGTATTGTACTCAATATTTAGCGTTGCGGCGCCTCCGCCTTGCATATATTTAGTATAATTTGGAGAGCATCTACATGAGGAGTCAGAAAAAACATATCGTGGCACAGCTAATTGCGTTAATACAGCACTCGTCAATATAACGCCCAACACGGCTATGACCTAGACGTTCGTGCAGGCTGTTTGTAAACACATTGAACAGGAGGGGCGGAAGAAGGCCTCCCTGCCTTATTCCATTGGTTGTTCGGAACGGATTTGATGTTGAGGTTCCCCACCGTACCGCGCATTGTTGTTGTTGGTACCAGAATTTTACGTCAATTAACAAATCGTGGGTGAGTGCTCTAAACATGTTAGACTATGTGATTTTTTTCTTGTCATTTCATATCACTGATATCATTTACATGAAATTACATGCCCGCGCAATATATCTCTTGAATGCTTTTGTGAATTTAATTTGTTTCATCATTATTGATTTAAGTATGTGGTTAATTCCTGCAACTTCCAAATAATCTGTTTTATTTTCCTCTAGAATAAGTTGACCATTGGTCCGTCCCAGTCCCCTCCATAACTGCATTGTAGGGGATACAAGGGTTATTTATAGGGGCACAAGTAGCCGCTGCTGCGCCGGTCCGGGCGAAACATGGATCTTTTTTTCTGACATGGTTGATTGAATGATAATAATCGGAACTGTAGGAGTCTAGCTGGCCGGATAAGAATGATTTGATGAGTGACAGTAAGTGAGACGTAAGCTGATAAGAATGAGCTAATCCCTACTGACTGAGAAGAAGAATTCCAGAGTGAATGGGTTTTGAGTGTGAGAATGACTAGAGAGGGAAGGCCCCGCCAACCAATGATCAGAATATGACCCTAAGAGGCTAGGTGAGGAGAATACGATCATCAGGCTAGACCGAAGACACCGTCAGCCTGATGATCGAAATCAGGGATTGCAGGTGGGAACCACCTGGGAAGAGGGAGGGGCAATGGGAGGGGCCATCACCCAGCAACTGCTACGCCAGCAATAAACCACTGAAATATCATCAACGATGTGGATACTGTTTTTGTGCTTCCCTGTATGTGCTTCCCTGTCTTCAAGAATCCTTTCTGTGGATGAAGGCTAACAGGAGATAGCAGGAGACGTGCAGCATGCAATTGTTCTATACGCGGAACACTGTTTCCTTGTGCAGTGATGTCGGAGAAGGATGACCAGCAGACACAGTGATGAAGTCAGAGGACGTCTACCAAGTGCCGTGATGACGTCTAAGGAGGTCTAACCGACTACATCATTGCGTTTGAGGTTGTCTACCCGATGCAATGATGATGTCATCGGGCGTCTGCTCGATACAGTGATGACGTCTGCAGACGTCCAACCATCGCAACAAGGGAAACGTCTTCTAAATTTAGTGTTGACATTTGTAGTATTCAGAAGCCCTTGTCACATCAGGCTATAAAGTATATACAACAAAACAGCTCCCAAATTGATACGAAAATTTTTGTTTGAACAAACAATTGAATTTTGAAATAAAGCCTTCAGTGCAAATAACCAGTTGGTCGTGAGAAGAAACGTTGAGTGTCAAATGATACAGTGCTTTCGCAAGTTTTCATATGCCTCATTGGGATTTCTCTTCCGGTTGTACTTCTTCCAGGAGTAAAGCAGCGAGGCCTGTAGGTATGCTACCATCAGAATTCGATGTTCTAAATTCCTACATTTACATCACAATAACTTGAACATTTGCCTCGCATGACGGCCAAAGTGCAGGCGGTAACACATCCTGAATAAACTTCCTATTACAAGTAGGTTATTGAACCTAATAAAGGCGGATCAGGGGCCGTAAATGTGCTATTAAGAAGTACATTTTAAATTTTACAGCTCTCACAGACAACAGTTTGCTGACGGACATGCGGCACTAACTGACAGAAAGATAACCGAAACAGATAGATTAGATGATAACAGATATATTTGATGATAAGACATAGATTAGATGATAACAGATTGATTTGATGATAATACATAGATTAGATGATAACAGATAGATTACATGATAACAGATAGATTAGATGATAACAGAAAGATTAGATGATAACAGATAGATTAGATGATACAAGATAGATTACATGATATCAGATAGATTAGATGATAACAGAAATATTGGATGATAACAGATATATTAAATGATAACAGTTAGATTTGATGATAACAGATAGATTAGATGATAACAGATAGATTAGATGAAAACAGTTAGATTAGATGATAACAGATAGATTAGATGATAACAGTTAGATTTGATGATAACAGATAGATTACATGATAACAGAAATATTCGATGAAAACAGTTAGATTAGATGATAACAGATAGATTAGATGATAACAGTTAGATTTGATGATAACAGATAGATTAGATGATAACAGTTAGATTAGATGATAACATATAGATTAGATGACAACAGTTAGATTAGATGATAACAGATAGATTAGATGATAACAGATAGATTAGATGACAACAGTTAGATTAGATGATAACTGATAGATTAGATGATATCGACACTCTCTATATATATAAACATACACCTGACATTGCACACAAACCATTCATGTCCAAATACTGTTACCATCATCACCACCCTCAGCACCACCACCACCCTCACCACCACCACCTTCACCACCACCACCACCACCATCACCATCTGTCCTGATGAGGAAGCTATGAGCAAATGTTTGTCTGCCAGCGCTCTTGATTTATGATGCACTAATATTGTTGCCTCGGCTTCCACATATTGATGAGAGAGAGGGGAAGGCTGGCCAGGAGGGCTCTATTCCTATCGTTGTTACTATGGCACCCACTAGACATTGACCTTCTAAGTCATGAAAGCGACTGTTAATCAAAGTCGGATTAGGAGATGTGGACTGCGAGGTAGTAATCATTGGCCCTCACAACGGTCATGGTTTGAAAAAAATACAAGTTAGAATGATGCTGTGAAGTCGTCTGGGTCGTTGCTATTAAGGGAGTGAGGTCAGAAAGAGAGTTAGACTTGATATCTATGGACCTCGCATGTATTTATTTAGGGATGATACAACACATTTTCAAACGGCAACCATTTCGTTCTCAATATGGATGAGTCTAGAATGTGAATAAATACATGCAGTTTCATCAATAAAATGACTGCTGATGTTGAAAAGATTGAACGTGGAATGATGCTGCCAAGCTCACTAACAACTACGACGCAATCAGCGTGGGGCAACATATGATGTTTGAACAGAGTAAGACAGACAACTTTCCGCAGTTGCCGACTCGTCTTTTCTCGTCAAAAATAAAATGTTCTGCTGAAAACTTGGTTATTTCTATACACAGCTGTTTCGGTAGGAATACCATTGCCTATCTGAAATAGTTATCATATTTTAAAGTGATTCAAGGGTGTTAAAAAAAGTTGTCAACAGAAGGACTGAATTGCTGTAAACTCCACGAGAATCTGAAGTCCTGTAAAGAAAATAGCGGATAATGGAAAGGAAATTCTGGAACAGTTTCATCGCCCCCACCGGTCTGCAATCGACTAATATTCAGTTCGACACGACAACTATAGGACACTGATGTCAACTTGACCTATCAACGCTCACTGTTGACCCACCACAGCATCTATGTATGGCAGTTTAAACTTTCATTCATATCAAACTAAACAACGAACCACAACTCTTCGTACCGCATAATGATGATCGCAAACGTTCCTGAAACGTCTAACTGGTTTTAAATGCTTGAATAAATTAATAAATATAT